>SMDT01000926.1:0-126639 GCA_005392925.1 Aquilaria sinensis | reverse complement strand
GTTAATGTTTTAATTTCATTCTAAATAACTAGTGAATGTTTTCATTTCATTCTAGCTAAGTCGTGAATGTTTTCATTTCATTCTAAATAAGTTGTGAATGTTTTTGTTCCATTCTAAACAAGTTGTGTGATATTCATTCTAAGTATATTGTGAATGTTTCCGTTTTATTCTAACCAGGGTATGAATGTTTCCATTTCATTCTAACCAAGTTGTTTCATTTCCATTCAAAACTAGTTGTAAAATGTGAATGTTTCCATTCTAACCAAGTTGTGAATGTTTCCATTTTATTGTAACCAAGTAATGAATGTTTCCATTTCATTTAACCAAGTTATTTCCAATTCATTCTTGCCAAGTTGTCAATATTACCATTTTATTCTTACCAAGTTGTGAATGTTTACATTCCATTCCAAACAGGTTGTGAACATGATTGTGTCTATTCTAACCAAGTTGTAAACGTTTCCATTTTATTCTAAACAAGTTATTAATGCTTCCATTTCATTCTAAAAAATTTGTAAATGTTTGGATTTCATTATAAACAAGTTATGATTGTCCATTCCATTCTAACCAAATTGTGAATTGTACCATTTCATTATAAACAAGTTGTGATTGTCCATTTTATTCTAACCAAATTGTGAATTGTACCATTTCATTCTAAATAAGTTGTAAATGTTTCCATTTTATTCTAATCACGTTGTGAATATTTCTATTCCATTTTAACAAATTTTTGAATGCTTCCATTTTATTTTGACTAACTTGTGAGTGTTTCCATTTCCTTTAAACCAAGTTGTAAATGATTCTATTTCTCTCTAAACAATTGATGAACATTTCCATTTTATTATAAAAAATTTATGAATGTTTTCATTTCATTCTAAACAAGTCGTGAATATTTGCATTTCATTCTAACAAAGTTTTGAATGCTTCCATTTCATTTTAAAAAGGTTGTGAAAGTTTCAAATTCATTCTAATAAGTTGTGAATGTTTTTATTTCATTGTAAGCAAGTTGGGAATAATTCCATCTCTTTCTAAATAAGTTGTGAATGTTTCTATTTCTAAACAAGTTGTGAATGTTTTCATTTCATCGTAAACAAGTTGAGAATGTTTTCATTTCATTTTAAACAAGTTGTGAATGTTTCCATTTCATTCTAAACAAGTTGTGAAGCGTTCCCATTTTATTCTAAACAAGTTGTAATGTCTCCAATTCAATCTAATAAGTTGTGAATGTTTCTAGTTCATTCTAAAGGAATTGTGAATGTTTTCATTTTATTCAAACCAAGTTGTGAATGTTTCCATTTCATTCTAAATAAGCTGTGAATGTTTCCATTTTATTCTAACCAGGTTGTGGAAATTTCTATGTTGTTTTAAACATGTTGTGAATCTTTTCATTTCTTTCTAAACATGTCATGAATGTTTCCATTTCATTTGAACCAATTTGTTTCCATTTCATTTCTAACCAAGTTATGACTATTTCCATTTCATTTTAAAAAAATTGTCGTTGTTTCCATTTCATTCTAACCAACTTCTTTCCATTTTATTCTAAACAAGCTGTGAATATTTTCATTTTATTCTAACCAATTTTAGAATGTTTTTATTTCATTGTAAACAAGTTGTGATTGTTTCCATTTCATTCTAACCAAGTTGTAAATATTTCCATTTCATTCTAAATAAGTTGTAAAATTTTTTGTTCTATTCTAAACAAGTTATTTCCATTTCATTCTTACCATGTTATGAATATTTTTATTTCATTCTAACGAAGTTGAAAATGTTTCCATTTCATTCTAACCAAGTTGTTTTTTTTTTATTCAAAACAGGCTGTGGAGGTGAATGTTTCCATTCTAACCAAGTTACGATTGTTTCCATTTTATTTTAACCAAGTTTTTCCCAATTCGTTATAGCCAAGTTATGAATGTTTCCATTTCAATGTAAACATGTTATGAACGTAAATATTTTCATTCTAACCAAGTTGTGAATGTTTCCATTTCATTCTGAACTAAGCATTAAATGTTTTCATTTCATTTTAAACAACTTTTGAACATACCGATTTCATTTAAACAAGTTAGGAATGTCTACTCCATTCTAAGGAAATGTTTCCATTTCAGTCTAACCAAGTTTCGACTACTTACATTTTATTTTAACCAAGTTAAGAATGCTTTTATTTCATTTTAACCAACTTGTGAACGTTTTCATTTCATCCTAACCAAATTTTAAATCTTTTCATTTCTTTGTAAACAAGTTATGTATGTTTCTATTTCGTTCTAAATAAGTTAGAATGTTTCCATTTCATTCTAAATAAGTTGTGATTGTTTCCATTTGATGCAAATAAAGTTTTGAATGTTTCCATTTCATTCTAAACAAGTTGTGAATGTTTCCATTTCATTCAAAACAGGTTGTGAATATTTCCAATTCATTCTAATAAGTTGTGAATGTATTCATCTCATTATAAACATTTTATGAATGTTTTTATTTCATTCAAACCAAGTTGTGAATGCTTCCACCTCATTCTAAACAAGTTGTGAATATTTTCATTTTATTCTAAAAATGTTGTGAATGTTTCCATTTCATTCCAATGAAGTTGTGAATGTTTTCATTTTATTCTAACCAAGTTATCAATGTTTCCATTTAATTTTAACCAAGTTGTGAATGTTTACATTTCACTTTAAACAAGTTGTGAATTTTTTTATTTCATCCTAAACAAGTTATAAATGTTTCCATTTCGTTCTAAACAAGTTGTAAATGTTTTCATTTTCTTCTAAACATGTTGTGAAATTTTCCATTTGATTCTAACTAAGCTGTGAATGCTTCCATTTCATTTAAAAAAAGTTATAAAGGTTTCTTTTTCATTCTAACCAAGTTGTGAATATTTCTATTTCATGTTAACCAGGTTGTGAATTTTTCTGTTTCATTCTAAAGAAGTTGTGAATATTTTCATTTTATTGTGAATGTTTCCAGTTCATTCTAATCAAGTTGTGAATGTTTTTATTTCATTCTAAATAAGTTATGATTGTTTCCATTTAATTCTAACCAAGTTGTAAATATTTATATTTCATTATAACCAATTTTTTTTCTTTTCATTCAAAACAAGTTGTGAGTTTGAATGTTTCCATTCTAACCATGTTGTGAATGTTTCCATTTCATTCTAACCAAGTAGTAAATGCTTCCATTTCATTCTAAAATATTTTTTTCCATTTCATTCTAGCCAAGTGGTTAGTGTTTCATGTCATTCTAACCAAGTTGTGAATATTTCCATTGTATTCTAAACAAGTTATGAATGTTTCCATTTCATTGTAAACAAGTTGTGAACATTAATGATTATATTGTAACTACGTTGTGAATGTTTCCATTTCGTTCTAAACAAGTTGTGAATGTTTTCATTTCATTATTAAGAAGTTGTGAATGTCCCGATTTCATTCTAAACAAGTTTTGAATGTCCATTCTTCTCTAACAAAGTTGTGAATACTTTCATTTCATTTTGTCCATGTTGTGAATGTTTTCATTTTATTCTAACAAAGTTGTGAGTGCTTCAATTTCATTCTAATCAAGTTGTAAATATTTCCATTTCATTCTAACCAAGCTGTGATTGTTTCTATTTCATTCTTACCATGTTGGAAATATTTCCATTAAATTCTAACCAAAGTTGTGAATGTTTCTATTTCATTCTAAACAAGTTGTGACATTTCATTTTAACAAAGTTTTGAACATTTCCATGTCATTCTAAATAAGTTGTGAATATTTTCATTCCATTCAAAACAAGTTGTGAATGTTTATATTTCATTCTAAATAAGTTGTTTCCATTTCAATCTAAGCATGTTGCGAATCTTTCAATTTCATTTTGACTAAGTTATGAAAGTTTTCATATCATTCTAACCAAGTAGTGAATGTTTCAATTTTATTCTAAACAAGTTGTTTCTAATTCATTCTAACACAGTTGTTTTCATTCCATTCTAACAAAGATATGAATGTTTTTAATTCATTTTAAACAAGTTGTGAATGCTTCCTTAACATTCTAAACAAGTTGTGAATGCTTCCATTTCATTTTAACCAAGTTATGAATGTTTCCTTTTCATTCTAACCAGGCTATGAATGTTTCCATTTCTTTCTAAATAAGTTGTGAATGTTTTCATTTTGTTGAAAACAAGTTCTGAATGTTTTCATTTTATTTTAACAAAGTTTTGAATGTTTCAATTTCATTCTAAACAGGTTGTGAAAGTTTTCATTTCATTTTAAAAAAGTAGTAAATGTTTCCATTACATTCTAAATAAGTTGTGAATGTTTCCAATTCGTTCTAATCAAGTTAGGAATGTTTCCATTTCATTCAAAATAGGTTTTGAATGTTTTTATTTTATTCTAAACATGTTGGGAATGTCTCAATTTCATTCTAAGTAAGCTAAAAATGTTTCCATTTCATTCTAAACAACTTATAAAGGTTTCAAATTCAATCTAAACAAGTTATTTATATTTCCATTTTATTCTAACCAACTTTTTAATGTTTCTATTTCATTCTAAAAAAGGTTTTGAATGTTTGAATTCATTCAAACCAACTTGTGAATGTTTCTACATAATTCTAAACAGGTCGTGGATGTTTTCATTTCATTCTAACCAACTTGGTTGCATTTCATTCTAACCAAGTTGTAAATTTTTCAGTTTCATTTTAAACAGGTTATGAATGTTTCCATTTTATTGTAACTAACTAGCTTCTTTTTCATGCTACTTATGTTGTGGATATTTCAATTTCATTCTAAACAAGCTATGAATGTGAATGCTTCGATCTCATTCAAAACAAATTCTAAATGTTTCTATTACATTCTAAACAAGTTGTGAATGTTTTCATTTCTTTGAAACCTAGTTGAGAATGCTTCCATTTATTTCTAAACAAGTTGTGAATGTCTTCGTTGCATACTAGGTAATGAGTGTTTTTGTTTCACCTTAACCAAGTTGTTTCCATTTCATTCTAAACAAGTTGTGGCTATTTCCATTTCATTTTAAACAAGTTCTGAATGCTTCTATTTCAGTATTATCAAGTTGTAATTATTTTCATCTAATTCTAACCAAGTTCTTTCAATTTTAGTATAAACAAGATGCGAACGTTTTCTTTTATGATAACTAAGTTGTGAATATTTCCATTTCATTCTGACCAAGTTGTTTCCATTTTGTTCTAACCACGTTATAAATGCTTCCATTCCATTGTAAACAATTTGTGAATATTTCTGTTATATTCCCAAAAATTTGAGAATTTTTTGAATTCATTCTAACGTAGTTGTGAATATTTTCATTTTATTCTAAATAAGTTGTAGATGTTTCCTTGTAATTCTAAAGAAGTTTTGAATGTTTCCGTTTATTTTTAAACAAGTTGTTTCTAATTCATTCTAACTAAGTTGTTCCCATTTCATTCTAACTAAGTTGTGAATGTTCCCATTTCATTCCAAACAAGATGTAAATGTTTCTATTTCTAAACTAGTTATGAATGTCCAATCCATTTTATCCAGGTTGTGAATGTTCTCATTTCATTCTAACCAAGTTATGAATGCATCCATTTCATTTTAACAAAGTTGTGATTATTTCCTTTTCATTCTGACCAATTTGTGATTGTTTCTTTTTCATCCTGACTAATTTGTGATTGTTTCCTTTTCATTATGATCATGTTGTGAATGTTTTCATTTGTTTTTAAAATAGCTGTGAATATTTTCATTTTATTGTAAACAATTTGTGAATGTTTGCATTTCATTCTAACAAAGTTTTAAATGTTTTCATTTTATTCTAAACAAGTTGTGAGGTTTCCATTCCATTCTAAATAAGTTGTGAATGTTTCTATTTCATTATGAACAAGTTGTGAATGTTTTGAATTCATTCAAACATGTTGTGAATATTTCTGTTTCATTATAACCAAGTTGTGAATGTTTCTTATTTAATGTTTTTAAACAAGTTGTGAATGTTTTCATTTTATTATAAACAAGTTGTGAATATTTCCATTTCTATTCTAACAAGTTGTGAATGTTTTTATTTCATTCTAAACTAGTTGTAAGTTGTTTCCATTTCATTCTAACTATGTTGTGAATGTTTCCATTTCATTCCAAACAAGTTGTGAATGTTTCCATTTCATTCTAAACAAGTTGTGAATGTTTCCATTTCATTCCAAACAAGTTGTGAATGTTTCATTCAAAACAAGTTGCGAGTTGTGAATGTTTCCATTTCATTCTAAACAAGTTGTGAATGTTTCCATTTCATTCCAAACAAGTTGTGAATGTTTCCATTTCATTCCAAACAAGTTGTGAATGTTTTCATTTCATTCTAAACAAGTTGTGAATGTTTCCATTTCATTCCAAACAAGTTGTGAATGTTTGTTTCATTCTAAACAAGTTGTCAATGTTTCTATTTCATTCTAAACAAGTTGTGAATGTTTCTATTTCATTCTAAACAAGTTGTGAATGTTTTGGTTTCATTCTAAACAAGTTGTGAATGTTTCCATTTCTAAACATGTTGTGAATGTTTTCATTTCGTTCCAAACAAGTTGTGAATGTTTTCATTTCATTCTAAACAAGTTGTGAATCCTTTTCATTCAAAACAAATTGTGAATGTTTCCATTTCCATTCTAAACTAGTTGTGAATGTTTCCATTTCATTCTAAACAAGTTTTGAATGTTTCCATTTCATTCTAAACAAGTTGTGAATGTTTCCATTTCATTCCAAACAAGTTGTGAATGTTTAAACAAGTTGTGAATTTTTCAAAACAAGTTGTGAATGTTTCCATTTCATTCCAAACAAGTTGTGAATGTTTCCATTTCATTCCAAACAAGTTGTGAATGTTTCCATTTCATTCCAAACTAGTTGTGAATGTTTCCATTTCATTCTGAACATGTTGTGAATGTTTCCATTTCATTCCAAACAAGTTGTGAATGTTTCCATTTCATTCCAAACAAGTTGTGAATGTTTCCATTTCATTCCAAACAGTTGTGAATGTTTCCATTTCATTCTAAACATGTTGTGAATGTTTTCCATTTCATTCCAAACGAGTTGTGAATGTTTTTATTCCAAAACAAGTTGTGAATGTTTCCATTTCATTCTAAACAAGTTGTGAATGTTTCCATTTCATTCCAAACAAGTTGTGAATGTTTCCATTTCATTCTAAACAAGTTGTGAATGTTTCCATTTCATTCTAAACAAGTTGTGAATGTTTCCATTTCATTCCAAACAAGTTGTGAATGTTTCCATTTCATTCTAAACAAGTTGTGAATGTTTCCATTTTATTCCAAACAAGTTGTGAATGTTTCCATTTCATTCTAAACAAGTTGTGAATGTTTCCATTTCATTCTAAACAAGTTGTGAATGTTTCCATTTCATTCTGTGAATGTTTATTGTGAATGTTTCCATTTTTCATTCTAAAACAAGTTGTGAATGTTTTCATTTCATTCTAAGCATGTTGTGAATGTTTCCATTTCATTCCAAACAAGTTGTGAATGTTTCTATTTCATTCCAAATAAGTTGTGAATGTTTCCATTTCATTCCAAACAAGTTATGAAAGTTTCCATTTCATTCTAAACAAGTTGTGAATGTTTCCATTTCATTCCAAACAAGTTGTGAATGTTTCCATTTCATTCCAAACAAGTTGTGAATGTTTCCATTTTATTCCAAACAAGTTGTGAATGTTTCCATTTCATTCCAAACAAGTTGTGAATGTTTCCATTTCATTCTAAACAAGTTGTGAATGTTTCCATTTCATTCTAACCAAGTTGTTCATTCCAAACAAGTTTTTCATTCCAAACAAGTTAGAATGTGAATGTTTCAATTCTAAACTAAGTTGTGAATGTTTCCATTTCATTCTAAACAAGTTGTGAAAGTTTCCATATTTTCAAACCAAACAAGTTGTGAATGTTTCCATTTCATTCCAAACAAGTTGTGAATGTTTCTATTTCTTTCAAACAAGTTGTGAATGTTTGCATTTCATTCCAAACAAGTTGTGAATGTTTCCATTTCATTCCAAACAAGTTGTGAATGTTTCCATTTCATTCCAAACAAGTTGTGAATGTTTCCATTCCAATCCAAACTGAGTTGTGAATGTTTCCATTTCATTCTAAACAAGTTGTGAATGTTACTGGTTCATTTCTAACCAAGTTGTGAATGTTTCCATTTCATTCCAAACAAGTTGTGAATGTTTCCATTTCATTCCAAACAAGTTGTGAATGTTTCCATTTCATTCCAAACAAGTTGTGAATGTTTCCATTTCATTCCAAACTAAGTTGTGAATGTTTCCATTTCATTCCAAACAAGTTGTGAATGTTTCCATTTCATTCCAAACAAGTTGTGAATGTTTCCATTTCATTCCAAACAAGTTGTGAATGTTTCCATCTCATTCTAAACAAGTTGTGAATGTTTCCATTTCATTCTAAACAAGTTGTGAATGTTTCCATTTCATTCTAAACAAGTTGTGAATGTTTCCATTTCATTCTAAACTAGTTGTGAATGTTTTCATTTCATTCTAAACAAGTTGTGAATGTTTCATTTAATTCTAAACATTGTGAATGTTTCCATTTCAAACTTGTGAATGTTTCCATTTCATTCCAAATAAGTTGTGAATGTTTCCATTTCATTCTAAACTTGTTGTGAATGTTTCCATTTCATTCCAAACAAGTTGTGAATGTTTCCATTTCATTCCAAACAAGTTGTGAATGTTTCCATTTCATTCTAAACCAAGTTGTGAATGTTTCCCCTTCATTCATTTTAAGTTTCCAAATTGTGAATATTTCCATTTCATTCTAAACAAGTTGTGAATGTTTCCATTTCATTCTAAACAAGTTGTGAATATTTCAATTTCATTCTAAACAAGTTGTAAATGTTTCCATTTCATTCTCAAAGAAGTTGTGAATGTTTCCATTTCATTCTAAACAAGTTTGTGAATGTTTGTGTTTCATTCCAAACAAGTTGTGAATGTTTTTATTTTATTCTAAACAAGTTGTGAATGTTTCCATTTCAAGTTCAGAATGTTTCCAATTGTGAATGTTTCCATTTCATAGTAATGAAGTTGTGAATGTTTCCATTTCATTCCAAATAAGTTGTGAATGTTTCCATTTCATTCCAAACAAGTTTTAAATGTTTCCATTTCATTCCAAACAAGTTGTGAATGTTTCCATTTCCATTCCAAAAAAGTTGTAAATGTTTCTTTTTCATTCTAAACAACTTGTGAAAGTTTCCAATTCTTTCTAACAAGTTGTGAATATTTCCATTTTATTCTAAACAAGTTGTGAATGTTTCCATTTCTTTAAAACTAAGTTGGAAGTATTTCCATTTCATTCTAAATAGGTTATGAATGTCTTTATTTCATTCTAAATAAGTTGTGAATTTTTTCATTTTATTCTAACCAAGTTATATAATTTTGCATTCAATTCTAAAAAAACTGTGAAAGTTTCCATTAATTCTAAACTGGTTCTGAATGTTTCAAATTCAAACTAAGCAAATTGTGAATTTTTCCACTTCATTCTAACCAACTTGTGAATTTCTTCATTTCATTCTAAACAGGTTATTAATGTTTTGAATTCATTCCATCTAATTTGTGAAGATTTTTATTTCATTTTAAGCAAGTTATGAATGTTTCTATTCTATTCTAAAGAATATGTGATTGTTTTCATTTCTTTCTAACCAAATTATAAATGTTTCCATTCCATTCTAACCAAGTTATGAATATTTTTATTTCATTCAAAACAAGTTATGAATGTAAATGCTTCCACCTCATTTAAAACAAGTTATGAATGTCTCAGTTTCATTTTAAACAAGTTGTGAATGTTTCCATTTCATTCAAACCAAGGTGTTTCCATTTCATTCTAAACAAGTTATTAATGTTTTCATTTCATTCCAAACAGGTTGAGAACACTTCCATTTCATTCTAAAAAATCGTGAACATTTTCATTGTATACTAACCAGGTGATGAGTGTTTCTATTTCAATCTAACCAAGTTGTTTCTTTTTCATTCTAACTAAGTTGTGAGTGTTTTCATTTCATTCTAAATATGTTGTAAATGTTTTCCATTTAATTATAAACAAGTTAAGAATGTTTCCTTTTTCATTTTTACCAAGTTGTGAATGTTTCCATTTAATTTTAACCAAGATGTTTGAAGTTCAGTCTAAACTAGTTGCATATATTTCCATTTCATTCTAACCAAGTTGTGAATGTTTTCATTTCATTCTAACCTTGTTGTTTGCATTGCATTCTAATCAAATTGTGAATGTTTCTATTTCATTTTAAATAATTTGTCAATGTTTCTATTTCATGTTAAAAAATTTGGGAATGTTTCGAATTTATTCTGACCAAGTTGTGAATGTTTTCATTTCATTTGAAAAAAGTTGTGGATGATTTCGTTTCATTCGAAAGAAGTTTTGAATTTTTCCATTTCACTTTAAACAAATTATTTCCAATTCATTCTAACCAAGTTGTTTCCATTTCATTCTTACCAGGTTATGAATGCTTCCATTTCATTCTACCCAACTTGTAAAGATTTCCATTTCACTTTAACCCAATAATGAATGCTTTCATTTCATTCTAGCATTGTTGAAAATGTTTTTATTTGTTTCTAAATAGGTTGTGAGTGTTTTGATTTCATTCTAAGTAAGTTGTGTGCTGCACTCTAGCAGTTATAACCCAAGTGCAGGTTATCGCAAATAATAAAATCTCGGGAGTCCGAGTGTCGAACCATAGAGAAGTGAATTAAGAAATATAAATTATAGATTTGGTAATAAGAAAAGATATTGGTGCAAGGTGTGAACAGGTGTTGATTAAAAATTCAAATTCAAATAAAAATAGCTAAGGTTAAGGGATCCACTTTTAGTATATCGGTTATGATTAATTTTAGCTCATTTTACCACTCAATTGAGATCCACACATAAAGGAGGTCCCAATTGGGGAATTTAGTTAGTATTAATGTTCAATGATCTTAAAACGCCAACACTTGCTAATGGATTCAAGTATCCATCATGCCAACCTTTGTCGACAATAACTCAAGATTCTAATATAGCTGGCAGAGCCATGTTCTACAGAGGGAATCAAGCAGCTTTTGTGCCAATGATTTGACTATGATGAATCAAGACTCCTACTTAACAAGGAAGGAAGTTAAATAGATTAAGGAAGAAAATACCGTTAACGTTGTGATCCATTCAAATCAATCATAACCTCTATACCAAAAGCTTCACCTTTTCACCTTAGCAAAAAGAAGATTAGTTAGCCATAATAAAAGTAAGCAACATGTAGAAAGATGAAATAAACATGGATTGAAAGATCAAAAGAATGAAGAAGAAGAAGAACGAGAAAACACTTGGACAGAGCTTCGGTATTGAAAACTAGAACAGGAACAAAGGAAAAAAGCTAAAGATGACACAAGAACATGGAAATGGCCTAAGAAAATAGCATAAGAAAATGGCAACCTTCACCCTCCCCCCAAGGTGCCTATTTATAGAGTTTTGGAGTGGGTGAAATGGTAAAAATAAAATGGTAAAATGTAGGTAAATACAAATCAACAATGGCAGGCCGCAACTTCTTTTAATTTTTCAGCCATTGTAGACATCAGATCAGCTCTTCCTCAAAGCATAGAAGTTGTAGATCTCCTCTTTAGCTTCGAATCGATAGCTTGCTCATTCAAATCGGACATCCGTAGCTCAAGTTATGATTTTTCTACCGAAACTGCTCTTCAGCACACGAAATAATGAAGGGTCTCATCTATAATCAGATTTCGGCAATGAAAACGATCAAACTAGCTTGCGGAATGAAGTAGAGTTGAAGATCTATGTGTTGGCTTTCAGATGAATTTGGAATCACTCAGTTCCGATGCCTACAGCTCCAGATATGATTTTTTCTCGTGAAGGGCCGCAAAGTGATGATTTTTACCTACATAAAAAAAATAATTATTTAATATATATATTTTAATATTAATGAACAGTAAACCGCGTATGTACAGTGAATACGCGTATGAACAGTGAAATATGCGTATGAATAAGTGATGAATAGTGATAGGTGAATAGTAAAAATGTGTATGAATAGTAAAAATGCGTGAATAGTAACCCGGTGGAAAAATGCTCAGAATATAGAAATTAATCATACTCAAAGTGTATAATGATGATTTAAACCCTTAATAACAATACACTTATGAGTATTCATCACACCCCCCAACCAGGTTCTTGCTAGTCCCTAGCAAGTGTAACCTAAGAAAATAAACAAAATACATAATCTAACAACTCATGACAAATCATGCTATGAATATATAAAACTTGTAAACTTGACTTGCAAGTAATTAATGAAAGGAGAAAAAGTTAAGTCCTTGTTACCAGAGGTAGAAGATCACTCCCTAAGTATTTGCACTTATTTTAAGGTGGGTTTGTGAACAGCCTTACTTTGTGTTTCTCAATCCGGAGCTTGCAAGGGGATCCAACTTTACCCTCACTAGATTCCCAAAAGGGGACTGCATGTAAATTTAAGTCCAATGGTCTTTATACAAGGTTGTAATGAGGCTGGGTTTGGTGAAAGCGGGAATCGGATGGAGGCTTTTTAATGGTGGAGTTTAAGAGAACTAGTAATACAATGAACAATAATTATGGGCACCTAAAACACTAAATACCCAAATCAACCCTAGTCTCCAAGTCCTCTCCAAAACACAATTCCTTATCAACACATGAGTTTAGAAAACAAATATGGTTGAGTTTTAAACTTATTGAATTTAACACTTTTTTTTTCTTTTTTTTTTTTTTTACCTCTCTCCGTTTCAAAATAGCTGGCCTCATTTGACTTGCACAAATATTAAGGCTGAAGTTGTTATTTTTTTTCTTTCAAAATTGTCCCCCATGATTATACATTTATCTGTCTGAAAAAGAAGATATCTTTCATCTTTACTTTAGTATGGATTCACATGGGTATAAGCATATATAATTTTATTTGAAAGGGAAAGAGAACACTTTTTTTTTAGACGGCCATAAAAGAAAAAGAGGCCAAGTATATGAAACGAAAGAGTTTTTTTTTTAATTTATATTATATATATTTTAATATTATTTATTTTGCAAGGGCTTTTTCTTATGGTCTCGTTTTTGCCTTTTTCTATTATAAATCAAAATTTGTTTAAAACTCAACCATCCAATGATATACACTCAATTTTTATGATTTAAGCTCAACTCACCCCAATTTTTCCACTATGACAAATTAAGCATGAGGTAACCTAATATATTATGAAGTACACACCACATTTATTCTTTATTTTACAAAAAACAACACATTGATTTTAATTCTCTAAGCCTATAATCATATAAGCATCATTAGTTCCAAGGACAATAAAGGATCAAAATGAAGTGGAAGTGTTTAAACATATAAGGTTCAAACAAAGAATAAGGCTATAAGGCTCAAAGTGGCTCACTAAGGGATAATATACAAGGTTAGCATTTTGGTAAGTGGTTGGCCCTAAAATGCCATCTTCTTCCTTAAATTTACATACAAGAAGTGAGGTTGCATGGGTCCTTAAGGTCACCCATCCAAGCAAGGTCTAGATCAAAACACAAAGTAAGCACTCTCAACAAAGAAATTCGCACATTCTAATAAACACTAAGGGCTGAAAAGTGCTCACCAGTTATTTATTTTCCTCAGGTAACAAGCAACATACTTTAACTGCTTTTAAAAATTAACAACCATTTCAAATTTACAAAGCATATATCCAATGATAATATTTCCATGAGTTGGGTTCCTAAATGCAAACAAACAACCTAAATTCATGCTAAATGTTCCTACATGCAACTATTTATGCTTGCAAGAAAAAAAATGTTACACGTGTCACATAAAATAGGATGCGTCTCAAGAGTGAAAAATTACTCTTTACTTAGCCATCATAAACTAAGTGCTTTGTCTAATGGTTTTAATATTAGCATGAAAAGAACTATTCTAAAAGAAAAAAATGTGACAACTGTCCCTCCCCCTAACCAGATTAAGACATTGTCCCCAATGTCAAAACATAGATAAGGAGAATGAAGAAGAAATTACCTGAACTGGTAGTTATTGAAAATGAAAAAACTGAAATAACTTAAACCAGAATAAAGAAAATGCTGATAGTAAAACTAAAAGACAAAATAAACAGATCCACAAGTCCGATTGCTCTCTTCCATAGTGCTTCATCACTTATTAAGAAAAATAAAAATGATAAGCAGGGTAAAGGATACTTATGGGATGGAACTAATTGGGAAAGACTGCCGTATCCAGTCTATCTGAATCACTGCTGGATCTGGTTCAGGAACGAAAGCTTGCATTTTGTCTAGCAATTCTTCAATAGTTGACGCAGATATTAAGATCCGTTGTGTCGTCTCTAAGATAAATTTCTCCTGTATAACATGACCCATAAAAGACAATAGACCTGCATAGAAATTGTTAATATTCAACAGCCCAATGGGTTCTGGTGCAAATTAAGTTGGGCCATGGAAGTAATTTGAAAAATTTCCCCCAATGTGCCAAACCCTCATGGTAGAGCAATAAAGCCATTAGAATTACAAAGCATTTGCAACAAACGTTCTTGCAAGTTTTTAACCACGAATTCTTCTCCAATCGTGCCCCCAGAAATCAATTTCAAAGGTGCAGGGATGATACCCAAAATGTGGCTACCCCCTACAAATGCTGCGGTTGCTACACCTTTCATCAATCTGATACTACCTCCCCCATATACCAAATGTATTTTTTGCTCTGCTAGTACTCTACCCAAATGGTTAGCTACCCTTAAGAACTCTTCATCTTTTTCAGGAAAAGCTCCACAAAATATACAAATATTTCAGAATCTACGAGTTGAGGTTCCCTCCATTTCTATCCTTGACCTTGTGAAAAATAAAAAGAAGAACATGCATTTATAGAAATGAAAGGATAATGCAATGATTACACCTATAGGAGTAGGTAGATTATTGTCAGAAGAAAAAGAAAATTTTCAACAATAACAGCATGTATGTACAGTAATTGTGACTGTGGCTCACAGCTTCTTCTGGTTTTACGTCCAGTAACGGCTTCAATGCCTTTTATGAGTCGGGGATTTGCTTCCCATCCAGTTTTCTTACAAACTGGCAAACAGGGTTTTTTAAAGTCAGATTCCCAAGACTATAACGCTCTCATTCTTTATGAAAAATACTCCATAAATTCCATTTGACTAATTCACAAGAATGCGTCTCAAGAATCAATTGGATATTATCGAAAGAATTCTTACTCAGGCCATTCTTGATGAATTGTATTTTATCTTCTCAATTATTAGACACCATTCCTAAAGAACGACATCTAGTATCACAAGTCCATCGACCACATTTGTGACAAACTCGTAACCTTTTTGCTCTTCGTTTTTTGGCATAAGAGCTTTTGTCTAAGCCAGGTATGTGAGACACAAATGCATCTGGGATTTCACCAGCCAAACGGATCTTAGCTTCAACTAACCAACGCACATCTTCAGGAATTCCTTTGTGCATCAAAACTCTTAATCGTTCACATCTAGCTTGGTAAATCCTTTTAAGAACATTCATTGGGAGAGAAGGAAAATATTTTCGCAAAGCAAAAAGAGCAGAATCCATTGGTGAGAAAAAATTAAGAGATGAGAGAAAGAAATCAATTATTATGGGAAGCTGAAACAACCGACTTGAGAGCCATGGAGTACCGTATCCGCCACTTAATCGGGGAGAAATGAATCTTACTTTTTGACAATTTTTAAAGGTTCTGTAGAATGCATGTGCATGTTTAAACAAAGAGGGCCAATGAAATCTAGACTGTAAAATCTTTACAGCTATTTTCTTTGACAAAAAATGCCCTTCGCACGTTTCAAAATGAGATAATTCAATGACACTTCTTACCTTATCCTTAGGTATGCATCTCGTAAATATCTGGTTAGGACAGGATTTGAAAAGATAAGAGTTATCCCAATAAAAATTTGTCACCTCATGTGGAAATTTCTTCTTATCTTGAGTACTCTATTGAGCTGGCATTTGTCCTATCACCAAAAAATTGACAATATTAGCAAACCAAGGTACTGTAGTGACAGAAAATAGAAATTTGTCAGGAAAACAATAATTTATGGATGTAGCCTCAATTGTTGAATTTGTTGTCAGCCTTGACAAATTATCAATGACAACATTTTTTGTGCCTATCTTATCCTTGACCACAATGTTGAATTCTTGGAGTAATATGATCCAGTGTATCAGCTTTGATTTAACATCTTTCTTTGACATTAGGTACTTCAATTGTTTAGGTAAAAGCTTCAACTCAATTGTGTGAATTTTATTTTGCTCTTTAATTTTCGGTTTCCAACATGTATTTTTCACCTGTGAAGAATCAAGTAATGAACATATTTTAGATGTATCCTGATCCATTTGTATAATCGATTCAAATGAATTAACCAGATAATTTTTTTTAGGATCAGAGATACTCTATTCTTTGATGTGGTTTTTCCCAATGGTGTCAATGAGGTAAAGTTCCTCACTTTGATCTTCATTTTCAGGTGGCTGCTTAAGCAAGTTGAAAATATTTAACTCCAACGTCATATTTTCAAACGTCAGCTTCATTAATCCATTCCTGCAATTAATCAAACCATTAGAGGTTGCTAAAAATGGACGTCCCAAGATAACCGGTATTGACATCTTGATTTTCATTGGTGGTGTGTCCAAAATAATAAAATCCACAGGATATATAAATTTATCAACTTGGACTAACACATCTTCAATGACTCCTCTGGGCACTTTCACTGATCTGTCAGCAAGTAAAAGAGTTACCTCGGTTGGTTTTAACTCACCCAAATTTAGTTTTTCGTAAATTGAATGAAGTAAGTTTACACTAGCCCCAAGATTAAGTAATGCTTGCTCAATTTTATGTTCTCCAATGAAACATGAAATTGTTGGACAACCAGGATCCTTATATTTCAAAATAGTGTTATTTTGAATAACAGAACTTACCTGTTCGGCCAAGAAGGTTTTCTTTTTCACATTCAGTTTTGTTTTAACGGTGCACAAATCCTTCAAAAATTTGGCATAAGAAGGTACCTGTTTAATTGCATCCAACAAGGGGATATTGATTTTTACCTGCTTGAAAATATCCAAAATTTCAGGATTTTGATTCACTTTCTTAAGAATATTTAATGCCTGAGGAAATGGAGGTGCTGGTGGAGATTCAATTTGTTCTTCGCTTGGTAAAGGTTCAACCCCTTCTTTACTTTTAGAAGTTGACTCATCGTCTTTTTCACAAGGATCAGGAATGGATTTTTCAACAACCTTACCATTGTGGAGTGTAATGATTGACTTCACTTGATCCATAGTTTGACCTTTGGGATTTGGTTGTGGTTGTGAAGGAAATTTCCCTTTCTCCTGAGTATTGAGTGTAGATGCAATTTTTGCAAGAGTATCTTTCAAATCAATCATGGTTTGACTTGTTTGAGTATTGATTGACTCTTGCTTTTCAATGAATGAATGCAATGTATCTTCAAGATTCTTTCTAAAAGGAGGAACATATGGTGTATACCCTTGAGATTGTTGAAAATTTTGCTAGGTGTACAAAGGTAGTTGTGACGGTTGAGCATGATTATCACTTTTCCAACTGAAGTTTGGGTGATTCCTCCAACCAGGATTGTAAGTTTGCGAGTATGGATTTTGGGTTGGCTTCTTGAAGTTATTCAATGCATTGAATTGGTCATGGAAACATTCTTTGAAAGTGGGTAAGGTTGGGCAATTGCTAGTGGGATGGTCATTGGTCTCACAAATATGACAAACAACTTCTTCAACAAATTTTAAATGACCAGTTTTCTTCATTTCTAAAGCCTCAACCTTTCTAGCCAGAGATGCAAATTTTGCTTGAAGGTCATTATCTTCTTTAGGATGATATATGCCTCCACTAGATGCAAGGGTTTGAGTCTTACTTGGGGCCTCATAGGTACCAACGGTGTTCCAATTCTGTGCATTCTCTGCTAACATGTCTAGAAAATTCAATGCTTCATTAGGATCTTTATCCTTAAATGTTCCATTGCACATCATTTCCACCATTTGTCTTTTCTTAGGTGTCAAACCTTCATAAAAATGTGAAACTAATTTTCAAGTCTCAAAACCATGGTGTGGGCATGTGTTAAGCAAACCTTTGTATCTATTCCAATACTGGTAAAAATTTTTACTTGATTTTTGCATGAAAGTAGTGATTTGCCTTTTGAAAGAATTTGTTCTATGGGCAGGAATTTTTTTTTTCAAAAATTATTGTTGCAGTTCATCCCATGAATTAACAAAGCCTGACCTAAGATACTGTAGCCAAGTTATGAATTAACGGAGTCTAACCTAAGATACTGTAGCCAAATTTTAGCTTTATCTTTTAAAAAAAAAGGAAAAAGCTTAAGCCTGATAGTGTTCATGCTACAGTTTAAGTTGTTATATGTGTGACAGACTTCCTCAAATTCTCTCAGATGGAAGTAAGGATTTTCGGAATCAAAGCCATGAAAAGTTGGTAAAAGTTGAATAATACCTGGCTTGAAATTGAAGTTACATGCATCAGTAGGAAAAATTAAACATGATGGAGTGCTATTTCTTATAGGATTCATGAGTTCTCTAAGTATCCCAGGCTGATCTTGGTCATTATGTAGATAATGATTATGTTCTTGTTCATTAATGTGTTCAGCCATGTTTGAAGAAGATGAAGATTCTCTTACCAGTCTACCACTTGATGTACGTGACCAAGCTTTCATACAATAACAAAATAACAACAAGAAAAATAAATATCAATAACAAGTTAGGTAGGAGGCACAGCCTTCCATACAATAATAATAAGAAAAATAAATAAAAAGGAAGCAATATGAACAAAAAATAAAATATAGGAGGCTCAGCCTGCCATTCAATGATAAAGAAAAATAAGATTAACACAAATTAAGAGGTAGGAGGCTCAGCCTGCCATATAAAGAACAAAATAAAATAAAATAAAAAGAACAAAAAGAAAAAAAAATTAACTTGTACTCTAATTTTACTTCCCCGGCAACGGTGCCAAAAACTTGCTGCACTCTAGCAGTTGTAACCCAACTGTACGTTGTGACAAGTAATAAAATCTCGGAAGTCCGAGTGTCGAACCACAGGGAAATGAATTAAGAAATACAAATTATAGATTTGGTAATAAGGAAAGATATTGATGCAAGGTATGAACAGGTGTTGTTTAAAAATTCAAATTCAAATAAAAATAGCTAAGGTTAGGGGATCACTTTTAGTATATCAGTTATGATTAATTTTAGCTCATTTTACCACTCAATTGAGATCCACACATAAAGGAGGTCCCAATCGGGGAATTTAGTTAGTATTAACGTTCATTGATCTTAAAACGCCAACACTTGCTAATGGATTCAAGTATCCATCATGCCAGCCTTTGTTGACAATAACTCAAAATTCCAATATAGCCGGCAGAGCCATCTTCTATAGAGGGAATCAAACAGCTTTTGTGCCAATGATTTGACTATGATGAATCAAGACTCCTACTTAACAAGGAAGGAAGTTAAATAGATTAAGGAAGAAAATACCGTTAACGTTGTGATCTATTCAAACAAATCATAACCTTTATACCAAAAGCTTCACCCTTTCACCTTAGCAAAAAGAAGATTAGTTAGACATAATAAAAGTAAACAACATGTAGTAGGATGAAATAAACATGGATTGAAAGATCAAAGAAGAACAAGAAGAATGAGAAAACACTTGGACAGAGCTTCGGTATTGAAAACAAGAACAAGAACAAAGGAGAAAAGCTAAAGATGAAACAAGAACATAAAGGAGGCCTAAGAAATGGTAACCTTCACCCTCCCCCCAGGGTGCTTATTTATAGAGTTTTGGGGTGGGTGAAATGGTAAAAATAAAATGGTAAAATATAGGTAAATACAAATCAACAATGGTAGGCCGCAACTTCTTTTAATTTTTCGGTCATTTTAGACATTATATCAACTCTTCCTCAAAGCATAAAAGTTGTAGATCTCCTCTTTAGCTTCAAATTGATAGCTTGCTCATTCAAATCAGATATCCGTAGCTCAAGTTATGATTTTTCTACCGAAACTGCTCTTCAGCACACGAAATAACGAAGGGTCTCATCTATAATCAGATTTCGACAATGAAAATGATGAAACTAGCTTGCGGATTGAAGCAGAGTTCAAGATCTTTGTGTTGGCTTTCAGATGAATTTGAAATCACTCAGTTCTGATGCCTACAGCTCCATATATGATTTTTTTCTCGTGAAGGGCCGCCATGTGATGATTTTTACCTACATAAAAAATAATTATTTAATATATATATTTTAATATTAATGAACAGTAAACCACTTACGTACAGTGAATACGCGTATGAACAGTAAGTTGGTGAATAGTAACTATGAATAGTAAAAATGCCTGTGAATAGTGAAAATACGTGAATAGTAACCTGGTGGAAAAATGCTCACAATATAGAAATTAATCATACTCAAAGTGTATAATGATGATTTAAACCCTTAATAACAATACACTTATGAGTATTCATCATTGTGACTACTTAAATTTAATTCCAACAAAGTGTTGAGTGTTTGCATTTCATTTTGAACAAAGCTATAAATGTTTCCATTTCATTCTAAATAAGTTGTGAATGTTCTATTTCAATCTAAATAGGTTGTGAATATTTTTGTTCCATTCTAAACCAGTTGTGAATGTTTCTATTTTATTCTAACCAAGTTGTTTCCATTTCAATCTAAATATGCTGTGAATGTTTTCATTTCAATCTAACCAAGTTGTGAATACTTCTATTTTATTTTAAACAGGTTGTAAATGTTTCCGTTGCATACTAAAAAAGTTTTGATTATTTCCTTTTCATTCTAAAAAAGTTATTCTTGTTTCTATTTCATTCTAAATAAGTTATGAATATTTATTTTTCATTTTAAACAAATTGTGAATGTTTCTAATTCATTCTAACAAGTTGTAAATGTTTCCATTTCATTCTAAAGAAACTGTGAATCTTTATACTTCTTTCTTACCATGTTGTGAATGTTTTTATTTCATTCTAAACAAGTTATGAATGTTTTCATTTCAATCTAACCAAGTTGTGAATGTGTCCAATTCGGCCTAATCAGGTTAATTCCATTTCATTCGAAACAGGCTGTGAATATTTTTAATTTTCTCAAAACAAGTTGTGAATGTTTTCATTTCATTATAAAGAAGTTGTGAACGCTTCCATTTCATTCTAGCTAATTTGTTTCCATTTTATTCTAACCAAGTTGTTTCATCTTCATTCAAAACAAGTTATGATTGTGAATGTTTCTATTCTAACCAAGTTGTGAGTATTTTCATTTCCTTCTAACCAAGTACTGAATGTTTCCACATCATTCTATCCAAGTTTTTTTCATTTCATTCTAGCCAGGTTGTGATTGTTTCCATTTTACTCTAAACAAGTTGTGAATGTTTTCACTTCATTTTAAACAAGCTCTAAATGTTTTTATTTCATTTTAACTGAGTTGTGAATATTTTCATTTCAGCCTAACCATGTTAATTCTGTTTCATTTTAAACAAGTTGTGGATATTTTCATTTTATTCTAAATAAGCTGCAAATGTTTCAATTTTATTCTAAACAAGTTATGAAAGTTACCATATCTTTCTAACCACATTGTGAATGTGTCCATTTCATGCTAAACAAGTTGTGAATGTGTTCATTTCATTCTAAAAAAGTTACGAATGTTTCCATTTCATTCTAAGTATGTTATGAATGTTACTGTTTCCTTTTAACAAAGTTTTGAGTGTTTTCATTTCATTTTAAGCACGTTGTGGATAGTTTCAATTTATTTTAAACAATTTGTGAGTGTTTCCATTTCATTATAACCAAGTTGTGCATGTTTCCACTTCATTCTAAACAAGTTGTGAATATTTTCAATTCATTGTAACCAAGTTGTGAATGTTTCCATTTTCTTTAAAACAAGTTGTGATTATTTCCATTTCGTTCTAAACAAGTTGGAAATATTTCCATTTCATTCTAACTAAGTTGTTAATGTTTTTATTTCATTCTAACAGGTTATGAATCTGAATGGTTGCACCACAATTAAAATAAGTTGTGAATGACTCCATTTCACTCAAAGGAAGTTGTGTATGTTTCTATTTCATTTCAAACAAGTTGTAATTGTTTTTATTTCACTCTAACCAAGTTGTGAATGCCTCTATTTCATTCTAAATAAGTTGTTAATGTTTCCGTTGCATGCTAACCAAGTGGTGAATATTTTCATTTCAATCAAACCAAGTTGTTTGCATTTCATTTTAACAAGTTGTGACTGTTTTGACTTCATTCATACCATGTTAGGAATGTTTCAATTTCATTCTAAACAAGTTGTAAGTGTTTCCATTTCATTCTAAATAAGTTGTAAATGTTTCCATTTCATTTTGAACAAGTTTTGAATGTTTCCATTTCGTTATTATCAAGTTGTGAATGTTTCTTTTTTATGCTAACCAAGTTATTTCCATTTCATTCTAAACAGGTTGTAAATGTTTCCATTTCATTTTAACAAAGTTGTGAATGTTTCCATTTCATTCTAACAAAGTTGTTTCCATTTCATTCTAACCAAGTTATGAATGTTTTTTTTTATTCTAAACAAGTTATGAATGTTTCCATTTCATTCTAAACAAGTTTTGGATGTTTCCATTTTGTTCTAAATAAGTTATTAATGTTTTCATTTCATTCTAAATAAGGTGTTTCCAATTCATTCTAACCAAGCTGTTTCCATTTGGTTCTAACCAAGTTACGAATGGTTCCATTTCTTTCTAAACAAGTTGTGAATGTTTCAATTTCATTCTATAAAATTTATAAATTTTTCTATTTCATTCTAAAAAATAATATTTCCAATTCGTTCTAACAAAGTTATGAATGTTTTCACTTCATTTTAAATAGGTTTTGGATGTTTCCATTTCATTTTAAACATGTTATGAATGTTTCCATTTTATTCTAAATAAGTTGTTTCCATTTTATTCTAAATAAGCTGTTTCCAATTCATTCTAACCAAGTTGTTTCCATTTCATTCTAACCAAGTTATGCATCTTTCCACTTTATTTTAATGAAGTTGTGGATGTTTTCATTTCATTCTAACAAAGTTTTTTCCATTTTATTCTAATCAAGTTATGAATATTTGAATTTCATTCTAAGCATGTTGTCAATGTTGCCATTTCATTCTAAACAAGTTATGAAAATCTCCATTTTATTCTAACAAAGTTGTGATAGTTTCCATTCCCTTCTAAGCAACTTGTGATTGTTTTAATTTGATTCTGAACATGTTATGAATGTTTCCATTCCATTCTAGCCAAATTATGATAGGGAATGTTTCCATTCCATTCAAAATAGGTTGTGAAAGTTTCCAGTTCATTCTAAACAAGTGGTCAATGTTTCCTGTTCATTTTAAATAAGTTATTTTAATTTCATTCTAACCAAGTTATGAATGCTTCCATTTTATTCTACCCATGGTGTTTCCATTTCATTCTAAATAAGTTGTGAATGTTTCCATTTCATTCTAAACAAGTTCTGAATATTTCTATTTCATTTTGAACAAGTTGTGAATGTTTGCATTTAATTCTAAATAGGAGGTGAATGTTTCTATTTCATTATAACCAAGTTATGAGTGTTTCCATTTTATTCTAAGTAAGTTGTGAATGCTTTCGTTTCAATTTATCAAAGTTGTGAGTGTTTTCATTTCATTCTAATCAAGTTGTGAATGTTTTAATTTTATTCTAACAATGTTAGCTCTCTGAGTACTTAAACACTGTGATCAGCTTTAGTGAGCTTAAGTCCTAGCCAATGCATGGCCTGTCGGCCAAGCAAAACATGTCCACTATGATTATCCAAGTGGCCCTTTTTGTTTTTATGCAAAGATGTGTATATTAGTGTAACCATCACACACATATTTACATATAAGATCATTTGGCAGCGTAGACCTTGATCAAAGCCTCATATCATATGAATATGACATTCATGCAAAATTCAATGCACATGCACAATTATGTGCATACTTGGTGCACTTGGTGCCCATTCATGTGTCCATACTTGCATACCCTGTCCAAGGGAAATTCTACCCATGTCCTCCTGGGCCTTGAATTTTTTAAACCCTTTAATACACTTAAAACATTCACAGGGAAATAGGTTTGAGACATTAAATTCATCTAAGATTGCAATTATGGACTTTACACTTAACAAGGTAGAATTGACCAAATGAACAGTACATAGTAAATTTAGCCAACTTTGACAGGCCATAACTCTGGCTACAGGGTACTAAATCTAGTGATTTAAAATCCAAAATCACCATATTGAAGAGTTTTAAGTGTGGTTAAAATGTTATAGCCAAATGCATTATGTACAGCGAGTTGTGGTAATTGGAGCACAGGGTACTCATTTTGAGCAACTAGTAACCATAATGCCCATATAAAATTTCACAAAATTCATGCACTTCTTTTCCAAGTGCAAAATCAACATAGGCAATCCCATACATATCTCAAACACATGGGAAAACCATTCCCCTGAATTCTAAGTTATTAAAAAGGCATCAAACACCATATTTTTCCAAAGAGCCCATAAGCACCATATGGACAGAATTATACAAACACTTCCAACTACACTTCATTGGTCCATCTATCATTCACACACTATAGATACAACATATCCAGCTTATTTGCAGGCATTTATACACTATATACATGCCCTAACATATTTTATATGTACACTAAGCTTCTGGGAGAACTTCAAAAGCACAAAGTACTCCAGAAACTTGGAGGGACCAACTACTATGTAAGGTAGAAAGTACCATTACTAAAAATAGCTATTGTGGTCCAAAAATCATAAAATTTTCCAGATTACAACTATGCATATTAAAGTTAATGTATCTAAAATTTCATAGAGAAATTCAAACCACAACTATTAGTTTGAATGCTCTCTTTCAGGTGCTCCTGAAATTGGACAGAAAGGGGGTAGGTCTCTTTGTATAAACTTAGTAAAGGCTTATCTTTAGAAATTGATTTTCCAGCAACAAAACTAAAATCCAAAGACACTAAAACATAAAAAACACAACACATATACACAACTATAGCCATCCAAATGTGCAACAAACAAATACAATGCTAGCACCAAGACAACATTAGGGTTAATCCATACACTGTTAAATAAATGATATGTAATTACTATGGCAGCCCTCCTCAAGCTAATGATTAGGCTCTAGAAACCCCTGTAAACACTGTTATCATTATGCACAAACAAACTAAGGCTAAAACCTTGGGCACACTTTCCCTCTAACCTAAACTTGGTTCATAAAGCTTTATGCTCTCTTCCAAGCTTAGTCTTAACTTCATGGCTAGTTGATCATCATCTTAGGACACTAAAAAACCATGAAATATGAAGATAAAACCCTTACCTTGGTTGTGAAGGTTGAAAATCCCAAGACATGCTTAATAAACCCAAAAACTAGGGTTTTTCTCTTTCTTGATGAATTCGATTTCCTTTTTTTTTTTTTTCTCCTTTTGAGAGCTTGAGCTATGGTGGCTATGGAGACTTATAGAAGAGCTTAGGCTTAAAAATGACCAAGGAAATGGAAGGAACTCTAGATATTTCCTTGGTTTTCTTAGCTTAACCTTAAGCTTAACCTTTATTTAGGTTACTATAAGTATATGTTAAGCAAGGAATTTTCACCTAATTTTTTGGCCCACATTTGACTACATGAGCCAGCCATGGAAAAGGTGGGATAATTTTGAAAATAACCACATTTGACTTTCGTCAATGATCATCCCATCCTTAAGTTATTTTATGGACATTTGTAAACCTAGTTGTCCTAGGTTCTTTAATGATAGCCTTGCTTTATGCAATTTAGCCTCCAACATTTGCTTCCATACCAACCAAAACCATCCAAAAGCTGTCCTTTAAAAGTTGTATAATTGAGTACCCAAGTCTTGAAATCTTATAATAAAGCCCATAGGTTACTTGTAAAACAATCAATCCTTTAGGGCTTTCTTGAGGGCCAAGTAACCATTGTGTGAGCCTTTTAAGGATGTGTAGATTGTACACTTTACCCCTCATATTCCATTTACTATGGTAAAAATTATGCTATATAATGGTTTAGGACCATTATGCCTTTATACTATAATTTTCCTATTTGTAAAGGTTGTAATATTTCTTCCCCCCTAAAAATTTTGGTCCTCCAAAATTACCCTTAGCTTGGGGTACTTGTATGGATGCTTTTCCAACTTTTTTCTTCTAGTTTCCCAGGTTGCCTATCTTTCAGAATGGTGTGACCATTGTAATTTAACCACGAAAATCATTTTATTCCTTAGGCTTCTGGTATCCTTAGCTAAGATAGTTATAGGTTTCCTTTCATATATCAGATTAGCCTCTAACTATATTTATTCTACTCTTATAGCATGCTCTGTGTTTAGTAGACACTTGTTAAGCATACTAAAGTGGAAAACATTATGGACACTTGACATACTTGGCAGTAGAGCTAACCTATAAGCCATCTTGCCAGCTCTGTCTAATATCTCAAAAGGACCAATGTACCGTGGAGCTAGCTTTCTTATTTTTCCAAACCTAATAGTGCCTTTGGTTGGTGCTAATTTAACCCACACTTTATCACCAACCTCAAACTCCAAGCCTTTCCTTCTTTTGCTCACATAAGCAATGGCCCTCTCATTGGCTGTCTTCAATCTTTCCTACATCTTCCTGATTTTGTTTGTTGTTTTCTCAATGATCTTATGACCTAACTCTAGCCTATCTGAGGCTTCCACCCAACAGTAGGGTGTCATGCACCTTCTCCCATAAAGGACTTCATAAGGTGCCATACCAATGGTGCTTTGATAATTGTTATTGTAATAGAATTCCACCAAAGGTAAATGTTGGTCTCATTCTCCCTTGAAATCCAAGACACAACTCCTGGGCATATGTTCAAGTATCTGAATCACCCTTTTAGTTTGTCCATCTGTCTGAGGATGGTAAGTAGTGCTCAGGTGGATTTGGTTCCCAATTTTTTGGGAAAAGCACTCTAAAATCTAGATGTAAACCTTAGATCTCTATTTGAAATAATGAAGTTTGGCACTCCATGTAATTTTACTATTTCTTTGATGTACATTTGTGCCAACTTTTCCAATGAGTTTGTATTTTCATTGGTAGGAAGTGAGCACACTTGGTTAACTTATCCACAATGACCTAAATTGTGTCATGTCTTAATCTGGTCATAGGCAACCCAGTTCAGAAATCCATAGTAATGTTACCTCATTTTCTCACTGGAATAGGTAGAGTCTGTAGTGTTCTTACTAGCTTCTGATGCTCTACCTTCACCCTTTGGCATGTGGCATATTTAGAGACATATGTGGCTATGTTCTTCTTTATGCTTGGCCACAAAAAATGTGTCCTCAAGTCTTTGTATATCTTTTCACTTCTCGGATGTATATTCAATTTGCTAGTGTGAGCTTCCTCAAGTAAATCATTTCTAAGTTCTTGCTCACTAGGCACATATATTCTGCCCTTGAAGTACAGTAATCTTTGCTTGTATGCAAAGGATTCATATAAGGACCTTTTATCTTCTCTTGAAATCTTCTTCAAATTTGGGCCTACTTCTTGTGCCTTTTTTATGCCCTCAATCCATCTGGACTGAATAGTTAATGTATAGACTTGTACTTTTTCCTACTTCTGCCATTTTTGCCAAAGGCATAACAAACTATTCTCCTCATTAGCATCTACTAAGGATCCACCTTTTAGCAAACCAGTGTACTTCCTACTTAAGGCATCTGCCACTAGATTGTCTTTGTCCTCAATGTACTCAATGCTGTAGTCATAATATTTAATATACTCAAACCATCTTTTTTGCCTCATGTTCAACTCTTTTGAGTGAACAAGTACTTTAGGCTTTTACGGTCAATGTATATCACAAATGAGCTTCCCAATAGGTAATGCCTCCATTGCTTTAAGGCATATATCACTATAGCAAGCTCTATGTCATGGGTAGGGTAGTTTTGCTAATGGGGTCTCAACTACCTTGACCCATAACCAATCACATTCCTTTCTTGCATCAACACACATCTAATCTAGATCTAAATATATCTGTATAGGTGGTGTAGGGCTTACTTGGATCAGGTACGATTAACACTGGAGCTTCAATCAATTTACTCTTTAATGCCTGAAAGTTCTTTTCACACTTTTCAGTCCACTAAAACTTTTGACCTTTTTGGTCATTGAGTAAGAACTGAGGCAATCATGGAGAATTTTGGTATAAATCTCCTATAATAGCCCGCCAATTCTAGGAAGCTTCTAACTTCTTTTACATTCTTAGGTCTTTCCTACTCTTGCACAGCCTTGACCTTTTTAGGGTTTGCTTTAACGCCTTGTGCATCAATAATGTGTCCTAGGAAAGACACTTCCTTGAACCGAAATTAGCACTTGGAAAATTTGGCATACAACCAATTGTCCAACAGTGTGTTCAAGATGGTTCTTAAGTGATGCACATGTTCACTTTCATCCTTAGAATACACTAGAATGTCATCAATGAACACTACTACAAACTTATCCAAGTATGGTTTGAACACACAGTTCATCAAGTCTATAAATGTAGTATGGCCATTAATCAAGCCAAAGGGCATGACTGTGTACTCATAATGCCCATATCTTGTTCTGAATGTTGTCTTTGGTATGTCCTCCTTTTTTACTTTAACTAAAAGTGCCCAAATCTCAAATTAATCTTAAAGAAGATCTTTGCCCCTTGAGTTTATCAAATAGATCCTCAATCCTAGGGAGTGGATACTTGTTTTTGATGGCCATAGCATTTAGCTTTTTATAATCAATGAACAATCTCAATGATCCATCCTATTTCACAAAAAGAACCAAAGCTCTCCACAGTGAAACACTTGGTCTTATGAACCCTTTTTCGAGAAGTTCATCAAATTGTTTCTTGAGTTCAGTCATCTCTATAATTGGAATTCTATAAGGAGGTATGGATATTAGTGTAGTTCTAGGTTGTAGTTTAATCTCAAATTCAATCTCTCTTGGAGGAGGAATACGTGGTAGATCTTTAGAAAATACTTGTGGAAAGTCTTTCACTGCAGGTATACTACTAACCTCTTCTTTAATCTCAACATCATTCAATGCATACTATTCATCTTCAAAAACCATCGGAATTTCATCTAACACTTCTAGTTCCATGCTATGCATTTCACACACTAATTCCTTAGAATTCACTAATGCATACACTTCATTACTAGGGAATGTGATTTATCTTTTAGCACAATCAAATCTTTATACCATACATAGCCAACCAATTAATACCCAAAACAATATCATATTTTGGATATTTAACACTTGCAGATTAGTCACAATCTTAGTCTTTTTTACTACTAGCTCATAGTTCTTAGCTAGTTTATTACTAAAAAGATATTGACTACCTGTTGTTCTTACAAATGATATATTAAGCATGAATTCAATAGGCAATCCCATGGTTCAGCTAATATCTTAGCCACAATGGACACTGAAGCACCAATACCAAATAATACACTAACAGGCATACCATTTAAATAAATGTTACCTATAAGTGCACCTTGCTAGGATACCTTTCCTTTGGCAATATGAAATAATCTTCTAACTTTTTGCATTGGTGGCCTTGGTGCTAGTGGAGGACCTCTTGGTTGATTTTCCTTAGCAACTGGCACATTAGGCCTATTCTAGCCTTACTCCTTTTACCCTCTTCTTTGAACCAAAGGGCAGTCTTTGATCTAATAATCTAAGGAGCCACATTTGAGACATATTTGTGTCTCAAAGTAACATGACTTGTTGCCATGAAATTTCTTGCACCTAGGGCATCTTGGGCCACTAAAATTGCGCTTGGCTTTGCCATCCACACTAGGTTGAAAAACCTTCGCAATGCCCTTGCCTTGTAGTGGCTTTCTCTACTCTCCATGTTGACTGGTTTCCCTGGTCCACTGGGAAACCACTTACTTTCATGCTCTTCATGTTGCATAAGTAGAGCCTTCTGTATTGCATTATGATAGGTACGTGCATTAAATGGCCTTACTGTTCTCTTGATGTTTGGCCTCAAATCTCTGAAAAAAATCGTTACCTTTAGTTCTTTTAACCCATGGTATTATGGTCTATGCCTCATAAGTTGGTTGAACTTGTGTTCATAATCTAGAACACTAAGGTTGTCTTGCTTCATTGCATCAAATTCAACTTGCTTTAAATCCTTGAGTGCATCATTGAAGTACTGATCTTAGAACAGTCTAGTGAACTTTGGCCATGTCATCTCAAACTCATGATTTGCTCTCCTGCCCTTTTGAGCAGCATATCTATCTCAAACACTCCTCCACCATATTTCTGAACTACCTACAAGGATGTAAGTAGCCAAAGATACTTTCATGGTGGAGCTCAGGTGCATCGCATCCAACATCTTCTCAATAAAGGTCAACCATTCTTCAACTTTCTTTGCCCTAGCTCTGCCATCAAACTGTGGAGGTCTTAGGCCCTGAAACCTCTTTAACAATCTGACATCATCAGAGCCCTCAAGGTCTCTAACTCTATATCTCCTAGGCCTGTGTGATTCCTTTGAACCCTGAGGCTCTCTAGGTCTCCTTCATCCTTCCCTTTCATTAGTCCTCATAGCTTCATTCCTTATGAAATGGTCATAAGCTGAGCGACTGACCCTTGACACTTGGCCAATCTTAGACCTAACTCTTCTAGCTCTTGGGTAATTTCTATCTTCATCCTCTGCTTCCTCATTCTCTTCATTAGCATTTACATCAGAAGGAACATTAACAATGTTATTGTTCTTAGAACCTTCTTTTGTAGCTTCTTAATTCTGCTCCTATGGTGCAGTTGGTGCTCTTTGTGCTCCTTGTTGTTGGGCTTCCAAAAGCTTTGCTAAGCATTCATTGATTTGGGTTAAGTTTTTTTTGCAGCTTTACCCATACTTGAGGTAGATTCATTTTGGGTGAAGGGTGCGATGCCCCTTCTGCCCTTTGTGGATCCTGATTACCCTTTTTTTGTTTTTCATTTTTGTTCTCATGCCTTTGCTTACTAGGAGGTCTTAAGGTTCCTTGATCCCTTCTCCTTATGGCAACAATATTCCTATTTCATGATAAACAAATAGTATAATATATATACTGTATGTTAGGTACTTGGCACTAGCAACTGACAACTAAGTTCTATGTATGCAACTATGTGCATGATGCAATTATATGCAACTCTAGTTCAAAACAAGCTTTGATACCAACTTTTGTTACCACTCTAAGTACTTAAACATAGTGATCAGATTTAGTGAGCTTAAGTCCCATCCAATACAAGTCCAATAGGCCAAGAAGAACATGCCCACTATGATTATCCAAGTGGCCCTCTTGGTCTTTATACAAAGATATGTATATTGGTTTAACCATTACACACATATTAATATAAAAAATCATTTGGTAGTGTAGACATTGATCAAAACCTTATATTGTATAAATATGGCATTCATGCAAAATTCCAAGCAGATGCACAAATATGTGTACACTTGGTGCACTTGGTGCCCATTCATATGTCTATATGCCCAAGTCAAATTCTGCCCATATCTTTATATGCCTTGAAGGTTTTAAACCCTTTAATACACTTAAAAATTCATAGGAAAATAGGTTTGAGACATTAAATCCATCTAATATTGCAATTATGGATTATACACTTAACCAGGTAGAATTGACCATATGAACAGTACATAGCAAATTAAGCCAACTTTGACGGGCCATAACTCTGGCTACAAAGCACTAAATCTAGTGATTCAAAATCCAAAAGTATCCATCTTGAAGTGTTCTATGTGTGGACAAAATTTCATAGCCAAACTCATTATGTATAGCAAGTTATGACAATTTGAGTATAGGGTACTCATTTTGAGCAACTAGTGACCATAATGCCCATACAAAATTTCATAAAATTCTTGCACTTCTTTCCCAGGTGGAAAATTGACATGAGCAATTCCATACATGTCTCAGACTCATGAGGAAACCATTTCCTTGAATTTTAAGTTATTACAAAAGCATCAACCACCATATTCTTCAAAATAGCCCATAAGCACCATATGGACAGAATTATACAAACACTTTGAACTGCACTTCATTGGTCCATCTATGATTCCCACACTATACATACAATATATCTAGGTCATTTACATGAATTTATGTACTAAATATATGCCATAACTTATTTGATATGCACACTAAGCTTCTGGAAGGACTTCAAAAGCACTAAGCACTCTAAAAAGTAAAAGGGATTAATAGTTACGTAAGGAAGAAAGTACCATTACTAAAAATAGCTATTGAGCCCCAAAAATCATGAAAACCTAAAATTTCACAAGGAAACTCAAAACCACAGCTATTAGTTTGAATGCTCTATTTCATGTGCTCCTGAAAATGGACAAAAAAGGGGTAAGTCTCTTTGAAGAAACTTGGTAAAGGCTTAGTGTTATAACTTGATTTTTTACCAACAAAACTAAAATCAAAAGACACTAAAATACAAAAGCACAACACATATACACAAACATAGCCATCCAAATGCACAACAAACACAGCAACAAACAAATGCAATGTTGGCAGCAACACAACATTAGGGTTAGTCCATAAACAATTAAATAAACAATATGTAATCAGTATGACAGCCATCCTCAAGCTAATGCATGGTCTTAGATGTTAATTGGTCTTAGTTAGTACTAATTTGTGCTTTAGAAACCCTTATAAACACTGCCATCATTATGCACAAACACACTAAGGTTGAAACCTTGGACACACTTTTCCCTGAAACCTACACTTGGTTCATAGAGCTTTAAGCTCTCTTCCAAACTTAGTCATAGCTTCATAGCTATTTGATCATCATCTTAGAACACTTAAAAACCAGGAAACACAAAGATAAAACCCATACCTTGGCTGTGAAGGCTGAAAATCTCAAGACATGCTCAATAAACATGCTTAATAAACACTAAAAACTAGGAAACACAAAGATAAAACCCATACCTTGGCTATGAAGGCTGAAAATCTCAAGACATGCTCAATAAACATGTTTAATAAACACTAAAAAACCATGAAACACAAAGATAAAACCCATATCTTGATGGATTCTATTGCCTTCTCATGTTTTCTCTTGAGAGCTTGAGGTGTGATGGCTATGGAAGCTTATAAGGGAGCTAAGGAAAATGTGGTTCCTGGTTAAGGCTAAAAATGACTAAGGAAATTGAAAGAACTCTAGATATTTTCTTGGTTTGCTTAGCATAGCTTTAACCTCACTTAGGTCACTATAAATATACCTTAAGAAAGGCATTTTCACCTAATCCTTTGGCCCACATTTCACTACATGAGCTAGCAATGGAGGAGGTAGGATAACGTTGAAAATGACCACATTTGAATTTTGTCAAAGATCATCCCTCCTTACGTTATTTTATGGACATTTGTAAACCTAGTTATCCTAGGTTTTTTAATGATAGCCTTTGCTTGCTTTATGCAATTTAGCCCTCAACATTTGTTTCCATACTAACCAAATCCATCCAAAAGCTCTCTTTTAAAATTTATGCAATTGAGTATCCAAGTCTTAAAATCCTACACTAAAGTCCATAAGTTACTTATAAAAAAGCAATCCTTTAGGGCTTTCTTGAGGACCAAGCAACCATTGTGTGAGTTTTTTAAACTGTGTAGATTATACACTTTAGCCCTCACATTCCATTCACTATTGTAAAAATTATGCTATATAATAGTTTTTGACCATTATACCTTTATATTATAATTTTTCCATTTGTAAAGGTGGTAACAAACAAAGATGTTTCCATTTCATTCTAATTAAGTTGTAAATTTTTCCTTCTCATTTCAAAGAAGTTACAAATATTTACATTTTGTTCTAATCATATTGTGAATGTTTCCATTTTATTCTACACAAGTTGTAAATATTTCAATTTTGATTCTAACCAAGTCCTTAATGTTTCCATTTCAGTCTAACCATGTTGTGAATGTTTACATTTCATACTAGCCAACTTGCAAATGTTACCATTTCATTCTAACCAAGATGTGAATGCTTCCATTTCATTCTAACCAAGTTGTGAATACTTCCATTTCGTTTCCTTTTCAAATCTAACCAAGTTATGAATGTTTTCATTACGTTCCAACCAAGTTATGAATGCTTCCATTTGATTTTAACAAACTAATGAATGTTTCTATTTCATTCTAACCAATTTTTGAATCTTTATATTTCATTCTAAACATGTTGTGAATCTTCCATTTCATTTTAAACAAGTTGTTAACATTTTCATTTCATTTTATCCAAGTTATGAATGTTTCCACTTCATTTTGGCCATGTTGTGATTGCTTTCATTTCATTCTAAACAAGTTATTTTTGTGAAATTTTCATGGCATTCTAAACAGGTTCTGAGTGTTTTAATTTCATTCTAACTAAGTTTTGAATGTTTCTATTTCATTCTAAATAAGTTGTGAGCCTTTCAATTTCATTCTAACCAAGTTGTGAATGTTTTCCATTTCTTTTTAAACAGTTTGTGAATGTTTCCATTTCATTTTAACCAAGTTGTGAACATTTCCATTTCATTCTAACCAAGTTTTGAATGTTTTGATTTTATTCTAAACAAGTTGTGAATGTTTCCATTCATTCTAACCTAGCTGTAAATGTTTTAATTTCGTTCCAATCAAGTTGTGAATGTTTCCATTTCATTGTAACCAAGCTATTTCCATTTTATTATAAACAAGTTGTAAATGTTTCTATTTCATTATAAAAATGTTGTTTCCATTTCCTTCTAACCAAGTTGTTTCCATTTCATTCTAACAAAGTTGTGAATGTGAATGTTTCTATCTCATTCAAAGTGAGTTGTGAATGTTTCTATTTCGTTCTAAATAAGTTGTAATTGTTTTAATTTCATTCTAAATAGGTTATGAATGTTTTTATTTCATTCTAAATAGGTTGTGAAAGTTTATGTTTCATTCTAAATAAGCTATTAATGTTTCCATTGCATTCTAACCAAGTTGTGATTGTTTCCATTTCAATCTAACAAGGTAGTTTCCATTTTGTTCTATACATTATATGAATGTGAATGTTTCTATCTCATTCAAAACAAGTTGTGGATGTTTTTATTTCATTCTAAACAAGATGTGAATGTTTTCATTTCATTCTAAATAGGTTATGAATGTTTCCATTTCATTCTAGTTAGATTGTGATTATTTATAGTTCATTCTAAATAAGTTGTGAATGTTTTCATTGTATTCTAACCAAATTTTGAGTATTTTCATTTTAATCTAACCAAGTTGTTTACATTTCATTTTAAACAGGTTGTGAATGATAATGTTTTCATTCTAGCCATGTTTTGAATATTTTCATCTCATTCTGAACAATTTTTGAACATTTTAATTTAACTCTAGTCAAGTTATGAAAGTTTCAATCGTATTCTTACTAAATTATTTTTGTTTCATTCTAACCAAACTATGAATGTTTCCATTCCATTCTAACCATGTTTTGAATGTTTCCAATTCATTTTAAATAAGTTGTGAATGTGAATATTTCTATTCTAACCAAGTTATGAATTTTTCTATTTCAAAATAAATAGGTTGTGAATTTTTTCATTTTATTCTAATTAAGTTTTGAATGTTCTCATTTCATTTTAAAAAATTTGTGAATGTCCATTCCACTTTAACCAATTTGTGAAAGTTACCATTTCATTCTAGCTAAGTTGTGAATGCTTTTATTTCATTCTAAATAAGTTGTGAATGTTTGTATTTCATTCTAGTGTTGTGAACACAAGATATTTAAATTTGTAATCTTTATTCACTCACAAGCGTATGATTTTGTCATGTGGAAGGGCAAATATGGGTATCGTCCCAATAGATAGTGTGATTCCTACCAAGAAATAAATCCTAGCTACTCAAGCCATCTAAACTATTAAAGAAAAGAGAGTAATTGAAACAAGTAAGACTTAAAGTTGATTAAGTAGATGTGTGAATGAATAGTAATAAACTAGAATGAATGAGTTATTAACTACCTAATACAATTTAGGATGACTAGTCAAGTAAATGCAAGGATTGCTAAAGTAGACTGGACTAAGGTGCTTAATGAGTCAAAGTTATCTTCCTAAGAATCCATCCTATTACTTGTTATCCAAGTTAAATGTAGCCCTAAAGATATTTATCCCTTGTGTGGTGTGGAGGCTTAAAGTTCAAGAAACCTTCTTTCTCAAGACAAGTTTTTGCTCACCTAGAATCAAACAAGGCATTTCTCAAGCCCATGCTTTAACCCTTGGTGGATTAAGCTCTAACCCCATTCCAAACACCTAATGAAATCATACATTATCTCTAATCTACAATACCCATTATATCCTATTCCTCTTTTCTATCCTCCTTCTTTCTCTATCAAGAATTAAGTGGGACTTGTGAGTATGTATAGTGGCCATTCAATCACACAAGCATTAGACCCAAGAATAGGTAACACAAAGAGATCAAAATCCATGAAAAGAACATCAAATAACGATTAAATAGCAAATAATAAGAATTTCATCCTAGAGAGATACAAGGATCTACTTTATGTCCATTTTATCCACAAACATTAAACCCAAAACCAAACAATCCATGAAAGATTCACTAAATAAAAGAGGGGAAGAAGAAACCCAAGATGGATCCTAGTTGCCTAAGTCTCCTTGGCTCCTAGACTCATTCTAGCTCCAAGCCTTGCTCCAATGGTGGCTTTCCCAAGAAGTGATGAGAAGAAGAGTATGGAATGTGTCATGTGGCTACCTCTTTTCTTCTTGATATTTATACCCAAAACCCTATTTTTTTTTGTCTTATGCTCTAAATCCCTTCAAGGATAAAAGCCCTTACTCCAAGGATAGCTTACCAGTTGGGAAGATGTGGGAAACCATCAAAATATGAGGTTCGGGTGAAACATAGGAATGTATGGCGATGCGTCACCAGTTAGGTCGAATTGGTGGTGACATGTCGCCAAGGATGCAAAAAGTGGCAGAGCGCTCATAACGTTGGTGATGCATCGCCAACGCTATTTTCTTTAGCTTGATCCTTGCACGCCCAAATTTCATTTCACTTGATCCCGTTCTATCCCAACACGCCCACAACATGATCCCACTTACAGGAAGGCAAAACAAAACAAGAAAAACTGAGAAGGATGGGTTAAAATGGGAAAAATTGACAGTCAAAGTTGCCAAAAATTCAACAACTTTGACCGCTATATTATTCACTTAACATCTACCCAAGTGGGACTTTTTCCATTTCATTCTAACAAAGTTGTGAATGTTTGCATTTCTTTTTAACCATATTTTGAATGTTTCCATTTCATTCCAAACAAACTAATGAATGCTTTCATTTCATTCTAACCAAGTTGGGAATATTTTTATTTAATTCTAAACAAGTTTTGAATGTTTTCATTTTGTTGTAGCCAAGTTACAGTTGTTTCCATTTCATTCTAAATAAGCTGTGAATGTTTCTGTTCTAATCTAGAGAAGTTGGTTCCATTTCATTTTAAACGAGTTGTGAATGTTTTGATTTCATTTTAACCAAGTTGGGATTATTTTCATTTCTTTATGACCGAGTTGTGCATGCTTCCATTTTATTCTAACCAAGTTTTGAATGCTTTCACTTCATTTCCATTTCATTCTAAATAAGTTGTAAATGCTTCTATTTCATTCTAAAGAAGTTGTGAGTATTTTTTTTTATTCTTTTCAAGTTGTTTCCATTTTATTCTAACCATATTGTGAATTTTTTCATTTCCTTCAAACCAGGTTGTGACTATTTTGATTTCATTCTAAATGAGTTGTGAATATGAATTTTCATTTCATTCTAAACAAGTTATAATTATTTTCATTTCATTCTAAAAAAGTTATGAATATTTTCATTTCATTGTAAACAAGTTGTTGATGTTTGTTATTTCATTCTATGTTACGGCCTTCTAGGTGTCAAAGCTTCAATGGTTGGGTAAAACTTGTTAAATAGGTCAAAATCCCTTGTTTACTATGTGAGAACCCTCATTTTGTCAGGTAATCAATATATTTTATTTACGTGATCATTGATTATATTACACTTGCAAGCTAGGTTTAAGTAAAGTCATTGAGTCAAATTTTCCTTGGAGTTTATAGGATTAAAAGTCTAAATGTAAATTGACCACAAGGGCAACTAGGGGAAAATTGGTAATTTGGAAATTCAAAATTCAAAGTGTAGCCAAGAGAGATAAAATTGAGCTTCTAGAGGTGAAATGAGCATCTCTATGAAATTTGAACTCAATTTGACCAAAGATTGGCCTTTTCTTGCTAAAGAAGCAAGGAAGGGTAAAATAGTAATTTTCAGATGAAATATGGTCAAAATGGGTTTGTGAAGGTGAGAAATGGTGTTTGAAACCATTTGGTGAAATTTGGTCAAGTTTAGAGTTAAATTGACCAAGTTTGAGACTTTTCTTGCGTGAGAAGCTAAGAAGGGCATTTTGGTAATTTTGGTTGGTCAAACTTGGTTAAACTCGAGTCAAACCTGGTAAACCAAATTTAACCTTGGTCATGGGTAGGAAAATACATGGTAGGAGGTGGAGGGGAAAAAATATATAGTTGAGAATTATATGGAGGTGATATCTTTTTAACCAAGGGTTGTAAGGCCTAAAAGGCTTTTTCACCCAAAACACCTCTTGGAAATTTTAAGGAATGAAGCAAGGCCTAATTGGATCAGATTTTGAAGCCTAAAAAACATGGAGGCTGCCGCATATACCTTATATAAGTGTTCTACAGCACTAAGGATCATGTAAAGCCCTTAACCATCACCACTTTAGTTCTCCCCATCCTTCCTTCACCCATTTTCACTTCACAAACATCCTCAACTCCAGAAATTCACTCTCCTCTCTACCTTATTTCATCCTCTCATAAAACAACACCTTCAAACCATTTGGCCCTCACAAAAATCTAAAGCAAATTAAGAGAATGAGAGCATTTGAGTGGTAAACCAAAGGAAAGATGAGCATGTTGCAAGGACAAGCTTAGTAGCCTTGATTTAGCTTTGTGGGAGCACGGTTTTTGGCTATTTAGTAAGGTGAGAAACTTTATTTTACTAGACCTGGGTTTCAACTTCTTTAAACAACAACCTTTTGCTTATAAAAGCCTTTGGTTGTTGAGGTTAAGCTTGGTAAGAGGAAGGAGAATTGTGGAGTTTCTAAAAGGAGTTTTGGTTTGGGATTTTCTACCAAGGTGAGAAGGTCATGGTTTAGCTACAATTAGTAATCTAGATGTTCATCATTATACAAATAAAGACTTTGCATATGCCCAAAAGTAACTACAAATGCACTATTAAATCTAGGAACATCAAAAGCTAACTAGCATACATACATTTACCAAAAGCAATTACAAAGATCTGCACTGCACTATGTCCTTTGTTGTTCCACTAGCCTCTATAAAGCTATAGCACAAAACACATAGCTAGTAATAATGCATGGCCCAAATTGCCTTTAGCCTATGCATTAATGACATTCCTTTTTAAATTAAAAATTTCTATTAGATTAATGTACAAATTGGCAATTTAAGACATGAAAATTTCAAAACTGAAATCTGACCATAAATGGAAATATAAGTAAAAATTTGGAGCAAATCAAACCATTTCCATTTCTATAAAAAAATGTCAAGTGTAATAAATCAGAAACCAACTTTTCAGCCTATGCACATAATTTGCTACATAATCATATTAAGGACCTTGGACTCAAAGGTCTGTAATTTAGGACTTGGTCTTCAATACAACATCCAAAAGAGAGGTTTATCTAGCTCTAAGCCAGCTTAACCACAGTAGCCATTACATTATCTACAACAAATGTAAATATTTGGGGGATGAGTTTCTAATGAAACTCAGTAAGAGACAACAATAAATGGTAAAATCTGAAATAAATTTAATGGCAATATTGCCTCAGCTTTTAAGCCATTATACCTGCATTAGAATAAACAAAGCAACACAACCAGGTACAGAAAAATATTATCCAACTCAATTCAACATAACATTAATAAAATTAATGCTCAATTTTAGGTTATAGTTGAAGTTTAGTTCCTGCATCCAAGGAAAACAAGAGAACTGTATAATATCACAAATAAAACATATACTTAGGATAATGACAAGTAGCAATACCCAACCACAACAACCCATCTATGCTCAAGCACAACTAGAATGCAATGCATGGTATGAATGCATGAATGTAAGAAATAAAAGTAAACCATACAGCTTCTTTGGACCTGATTCTTAATTCCATAGAAATCCAACAAAGGATCCCTAATTCCTTAGGAACCTAGCAAGCCAACCCTTTTCTATCTAAGCAATACTTTACCTAACATAGAGCTCAGTTCATATAGACAAAGAGAGACCAAAACGCATGTGGCCACATAGTACTTTCTGGATAGTACCAGTCTTTTAGATTGCTTGGTTAACATCTTGATTCCTAAATCAAGAGTATAGGGACATAGCCTTACTGGTACCATTACCAAAACATAGCAACCAAGTTTTCAAGGATCATAAATAAAACAAAACAACATAATAACTGACACACATATATATACACACATACAACCATTTGGCCAAATCACTTTTACCCTTGGTTGTCAATCATATTTCCAGCATAATAGCCTTAGAATTCCATCATAATTTTAGCACCATAGCCTTAGAATTCTAGTAATAGAAGCCATAAACAAAAACATATTTTTCAAGTTGTAAGATTGTCCCTTAGCTGGTGAGTTAGCCATAACGTTTAGTGGTTCATAATTTGGCTACCTTGATGGTGAAGTAACTTTCCCAATGATGCCCATTAGCATCATCTCCACTGTGTGTCGTGGTGAATGTGGCAGGGACTTCAGGAGGTGCAGGCGAGTCCCGAAAGAAGGTGCTCTATGTGGATCACCTGTGATGGTCGGCAGCATTTTTGTGTGGCAGGCATGGTGAGGCCGAGAAGGACTTCCGGTATGGGAGAGAGCCCGAAAATGGGATTCCTCAGGAGGACCTACCTGAAACACTCAAAAAATAGGGGTTAGGAGGTCCCCGGAGTCTTTTTCCGGGGATGAGCCTCCGACGCCCAAGTCAGTGCTTTGAGAGGTGGAGAGGGAGTAGTAAGCACAAGAGACTTTTGCCTGCCATGTTTTCCTGGGAGCTGAAAGGAGAGGATTTAGGGCCGAGCCCCCCGAGAGATCCAGCCCCCCTGATATATATAAGAGGGGTTGAGCCCTTCGGATTGTGACACGTGTATGGACGGATGTCATCCGTACTTCTGGGCGTGAGGGCCCCTAGCCGCCTGCAAACTCCTTGGGCCACGAGCTGTGACAAGCGTAGCCCTACATGACAGGACGCGGGCAGTGGCGGTGTGTCAGAGTGCATATGAGGGCGGCGTGCAGGGTGTGCGGGCGGAATGTCAGAGACTCCTTGATGGCTCTTGCCGTACCTCTGAGGTCCCCTTGGTTGATGTCTCCCTTCGGGGTGAGGGGCCTTTTCCCGGAGTCAGACTGGTACTTCGGGGTATTCCCTGGCTCTAAAATTAGTCCTTCGGGGGACTTTCTCCTGCAGAAGGTAGCTGGTTCTTATCCCCCGAAGCTGGTTCGGTCACCTTCCCGAGGGAGGCGATACGCTCGTTTCCCGAAGTTGAAATTGGCGGGCTACCGAGGTCGTGTACCTCAGGTGTCTGGCTCCCTCCTTTCCGGGGTTGTCAGGTGACCCGGGTGATAGCACTTCAGCTATCACCCAGAATAGTAGCTTGAGTTTTTCACTAACCATGACTTTGATACCATGTTCTAGGCTTAGTCTCAGATTCTTCCTATAACCAAGATCATGGTTCTTCAACCACCCATAACCAGCATATCAATCAAGTAAGTAATTACCCAAATAGCTGAACATGTGAGGGAAATTGAAGTTAATTTCTCTTTCATCCTTTCAATATTGGCCTTCCTTGCCCTTCGAACTTGATGAACTGCTGAAATCTAGTGTTTTTTTAGAGACACCTAACACTTGTTGTTTTCTTCTTCGTATAAGTGGGAGTTAACCCCGCTTTCAGTCCATTAGCTTTTTAATTCCTTCCAATTAAGCCCTCAACCTTTTCTTCTATTGATTTGACTCCATAAACTCCTTTAAAGTCAACTTTATAAAATTGTTCAATTCTGCCCACATTTGAATCTTCATTGGCAATTAAACCCTTGGTTCACAAATTGGTCCATAAGTTTTCCTTTCTTTGAAATTTTATCCTTAACTTCATAGTTTCTTCCAATTCAGCCCTCAGACCTAACTTTCTTGACAACTAAGCCCCTTACTTCACAATTCTATCCAAAAAAAATAATTTTTCTATCAATTTAACCCATAGCCTTGGGTCCATTCAAATTAGGGGCATGAAAAATAAACTAGAATCACAAAGATTTACTAGGTGGTTAACTACCTAAATGCACTAGCATAACAACCCACAATGGTTGTCAGCCCTTACTGACAGCAATCTTTACAATAACACTAAAAGGGAGTGAGAATATGAAGATTTGCAATAAGGGATTTGGGTACCTATAAAATAAAATACTAAGGACAAACATCTATGCAATATATATGAAGTCTATTGCACGTACTTATAGCCTAAGGCTAAACATATATACATAGTTCAAGTTCTTTAGGACAACCTTCTCAACCTAGTCCTCACTACAAAGCTTAGCCTTGTCTGCTACTCCCTCTATCACAAATTCTTTGCAACATTCACTTTTCAATAATTAATTTATGATATTTTGTTTTCAACATTTTAACATATAAATGAAAAACCTTTATATATGAATGATAAATCAAGATCCATAGTTTCTAAATATATTTTTTAATTTTTTTCTAACAAGTAATAATATGAATAAATTTAAGTCAAACTAGTCAGAAAAGTCAAATGGAGCAAAGAAAGTGAGACGGAAGGAGTAATTAACTTGGTTTACTAGCCAATACTAAGCTTAGCTCATCAATTACTTACCTTTTTGTTGTTGCATAGATGAACATGGTGGATGCTCCATGCTTGAGTTCCAAGGTACCTACTAGGTGTACTAGGCTCCCAAATAGGGCCTCAAGCCATCGGTTTGCCTAGGCCACTATGGTACTAAACCTCCATCCATGCTAGGCATACTAGGCTCCCATAAAGTGTCTTGAGCTATTAAGCTTGCCCAGGCTAAACTTACCTACCAAAGGTGTACTGAGCCTTCACTTATGCCTCAAGTCATGACTCGCACAGGCCATAAGTGCACTAAGCCTTCACCCGATGTGCTCTCTTATCCACAATTAATTGATTCACTCTATTATGGAGATAATTCCTATGGATGGGCTTAACTTACTAGGTTATGAATAACCCATTGTGTACACTAGAGCTTCACATTGGCACCTTGAAATCTAAGGCTCGCCTAGGCCACATATAGTTACTAAACCCCCCAACATGCCTAATGGCACTTATTGTAGTCCTATGGCTCACTCTTCCTTGTGGTCAAACATACTACCCCTGTGGTTCATTCGTGTCTTTGAAAACTCATCGATGCCGCCTAGCTTCTAAGAGAGAATGGGCTATCCCAAGACTTTATTAGGCTTTCATTACCCTTAGGCACCCTTAGGACCACTTGCCCACTCCTTTACAACCCTCCAATAGACGCCCAAATGGCCACCTATTTACATTCTGGTGTCACAGTGACTATGGTGGCATTATAGGGCCCTAGTAATTTTACCTCGAGGAGGAGTTGGGGGCTAGGCACTGTAGTGCCATGACTTGGTGTCTAGTTCCACAAAAACACCTTCATTGCCTTTTAAGAGCATTCCTAAGCCTCTTTATTGTCCATGTAAGCCTACCACAAGCTCTAGATTTGTTTAACTAGTACAGAAGGACCATTTCATGCTAAACTAACAAAGCATCAAGTACTTAATTACTCTACATAATAGATTGATTAACATTAGCCCTTCACACACAAAATCTACCATAACCTTGAATATCTTTGCAATTCACTTGAAATCATTCAACAAGGAGCCAAGACTAAACTAAATCCCTTACCTTAATTGTAAAGAACAAACAATAATCATGCACCTACACCACAAAATTTTGTTCCACTAATGGCTCCAATGGTTCCATGTAAATTCAACACACTAGGTAGCAAAACATGCTTAGCCAGTCCCAAGCCCAGACAACCTCAAGAAAGTAAGAACATACAAGAAATAACATGGCCAGAACTGTAAAGCAAGAAAGTTGAAGGAGCTAATTGATCAGAAATGAAAGTTAGTGCTCTCCGATATATAGGTGAAATATTGAGAATGAGATTAAAGGGCTTAAGTGAAGCATGCAAAAAGGATTAAGAACTAATCCAAGGTTAAGCCATTGATGGGGGGCAGTTGACTAGTTGGTTGCAATTGTATGCCATTCCATCCACTACTGGCTATCATGTATTGTTCTTCTTCAAACAAGAAGGAAAACAAGAGCCTTTGTTGATTTTAAGCCAAAAACATCAAGTAATTCACTAAATTTTTGAGTAAAGCTGACTTAGATTATTCCAATGTTTTGTTATTTTTTTTCCGTAAAAAGAAAACCTTTTGAATCTCTCTCCCCGTAGAAAGAAAAACTTTTTGAATTCCCCATAGAAACAGACTTTGCGAATGAAAAAGCTTTTAACGCTTTCAAGTTTGTAAAGTAAGCTTATGTTTCTTCACCAATAAGAGATTAGAAGTGTTGTGTGAGGTAAGGGCTAGAATAAGTAAGGCTTTATTAAGGACTCACAGCTATTTATTCCTTAACAAAGAGTATGTTTTTGCCTATGAGTGAAGGTGTTGGCCATGTGAACTTTTATGCTATGTCAAGGACTATGAATAAGTACCATAAGGTGCCTAGGTTATAGCTAGCTTAGGATGTGATTGGCAAGTATTATGAGCCTTTTTAGTGGTTTGGTCGACCCTAACTAGACTCTGGAGCTTTATGGTAATTTATCAAATGCCTAGAATCTAAGTACTTAAGATAAAAAAACTTGATTAAGTTGAATACTTGCTAAGGCTAGAGGGTTAAGTTGATGTGTGTGTGTTTGTGTGCTTATTTGCTTTCTTTCTGCATGCTAACCCTTAGTACATACAGATTATGTTTTTTTATATGTTATATGTTCTGTATATCTTGTGTTTTCTTTGTTTTCCTTTGGTTGCAAGGCACTTTGTGGCTTATGTTGTGTATATATGGCTTGTAAGATATTCTACCCTTATTGAGTTCCTAGGATTCATGCCGTTTATGTTTTATTCCTCAAGGAAAAGACTGGATAACTGACCTTTTTATTGTTAGTAAGGTTTTGTACAATCATGTAGGCATTATGCTTATAGCTCATAACTATATGAACTTGTTATTATTGCTGCTCAAAGTGTATGGATTAGTCCTAAGTTGTGTTCTTGATGCAGTCATAAGTTGGTGAGTCTAAGTATGGGACTAGCTATGAAGGGTTCTTAGTACATTACATACTCCCTTTGTGTGCATTTGTGTGTATGAAATGTTGTTTATGTAGAGCTTATGTATGGTTAATCTGGATCATATGACTTGCTAGCACTCTGTATGTGATACCTATAGGGTTGTTATAATTGGAAAGACTTGTGCTATAACTCTTCTTTTCCATAATTTTGTGTTGTATAGTATAACTCTTCTTTTCCATTATTTTGTGTTGTACTGAAGGTAATACTACCAGGCCCATGTAGATCGTTCCAATGTTCTAACTATGAATTTCTAGTTTCTGCCCATACTAAGTCTTATGAATCTTGCACATATTTAGCCCTAGCTTATTTTAACTATGTTCCTATATGAAAAACTAGGTTAACTCCATGTGTTTGAGCCTAAATAGACTAATATAATTAAAGATGTGAATTTATGTAGTTTCTAGTGTAATTAACAACAAAAGTCTAAAATTTGGCTAAGTGCCCATGTACAACAAGCCATGCCCTAATGCTATTTATAGTGTTACGTGTTGTCATGTGCTCATTTTACAAGCATTCCCAGGCTATGGGTTGGTTAGAGTGTGACAAAAGTGGTATCAGAGCTTTTGGGTTAGAACATTGTAGTCTGGTTAGGCAAGTCCTACTAAGGATATAGTGATATATGGACATTTGAGCAGCAAGTGTTGTTATTGACTATGCAGGAAGGTGTTATGATAAGAAGAACTAAGGAAGATGAGGAACAAAATGAGCAAAGGGCGAAAGTGCTTGAGAGGAATAGGGCCATAGGGCCTGAGGCCAAAAAGGCTAGAATCAGAGGCTAGAAGAGCAAAAAAAACAAAATAGGACCAATGAGCCTAGAGTTGTGATAGACAAACCTATACCAAGCAAAAATACTCAACAAATGATGGAACATGTGATGATGGCCACGTAGGTAGCCATTGCACAATTGGTAGTAGGAATGTGAAAATTGGAATAAGGCCAAGTACAAGCATAGAAGGGTGCATCTAAAGCTATCAAGGGTAGAAATGCACAACAAGGTGGAAGGAATAAAAGAGTAAATAGAAGCCAATTAGAATTGGACAAGCCAGTAAAGTTGCCATTAAAGTTTAGGACTCACATGATGATGAAAAAAGGCATCCTAGGGCTAAGAGAGTGAAGTCAAAAGTGAGATATGAAGAAATGATGCAAGTAGAAGTGACCCAAGGAGCATCATAAGATCTAATAAGCAGGAATGCTAAAAGCCAAGTGGAAGCTTATAAAGAGATAGTAAACTAAGCTAAGGAGAGAATAAAATAAAGAAAAGATAAAGAGAAAATAAAGGAAGAAGAGTTAAGAGAAGGTCAGCTTAAAAGGTTCTTGGCCTTAAAAACCTCCAACTTTCAGAGGGAATGAAGAACTTAAGGAAGCTAAATTTTGGACATATCAGATTGAGAAGGTCTTAAAAAGGGTAGAAGTAACATCTATCTAGAAAGTGATGCTAGCAACTTTCAAACTAGAAGGCAATGTAGAGTTGTAGTGAACTATCCATATAACTTATCAAAATAAGAATGCTAGAAGGCTAGTGGAAAGAAGAAGGGCCATGAGGTAGGTAGAGTTCCTACAGATGTCCTAGCAATAGTATGTTAATTAAGCATTAAAGACTAAAAACAAGGAGAATTTGATCAGCTAGGGCAAAGAAAGGTGTCAGTTCTAGAATATGAACATAAATTTAGTAATTTGATAAGGTATTCTCCCTAATATGAAGGCTAATGGCTATTAAAGATTAAGAGGTTCATAAGGCAGCTAAGGCCAAAGATATGGGAATCAAAGGCTATTACAAGGTAGTACAAAAAGCCTTAGCCCTAGAAAAAGAGTTTAAAAAAGCAAAATGTAGGGAAGTCTAGAGAATCTAGTGGGGCTCATAAAGCAAGCAAGAAAAGAATGAGAATATAAATACACAAAGACAACCAAAAAAGAAAGGATGAGAGGATAGCCAGGACAGATCTTTGGACCCCAATGTGAAAAGTATGGAAAGCATCATAGCTACAAGATTTTCTACAAAGGCACTAATGGGTGTTTGAAATGTGGATCCCAGGAGTATTGGCTGCAAGATTACCCAACAAAGCAGAAAGAAAGGGAAATGCAAATGAAATAAGGGAGATAGTGGCCAAAGCCAAGTAACCAGAAGTAGGGAGTGCCCCCACAAGTCCAAAGGGTGATTAATGTAGGACCAAGGCTGCCCCATGCCCCTTAGACACAACAAGCTATAGGGAGAGTGTACCAAATAAAATGAGTAAAAGGTTGCCAACAACAAGAACAACAAGAATCGGAGAGGCAACAAAATGAGGCACTTAAAGGTAAAGTTCACTTAAATGGTAAACTTGTATCTGCGTTGTTTGATAATGGGGCTTCAATTTCTATAATCTCTAGTAAAGTAGTAAAAGAACCTAAATTACAAACTTGTTTATTGACAAAAGTATATATGTTTAGGATTGTTGGGTCTGAAGTGTTGCTAACACATGAAACGGTTAAGAATTCCCAGATTTCCATGGGGAACTTGATGATTCAATTAGAATTGATTGTGGTTGACTCTAAGTATGACCTAATACTAAGCATGAACTGGTTAACAAAACACCAAGTTTACATAGATTGTCTAGCTAGGGAAGTGATATTGTCAAACTCTCAAGAATATGATCTCGCCAACTTGAAGAAGTTAGGGAAATCTATGCAAGTTTAAGCCTAATACTAGTGGATCAAATTCCTTTGATCTTAGGAGATGAGTTTATAGCATTGAATGGAAGTCAATTTGAAGAAGAAATAGGTAAAATACCTACGGTGAGGGATTATCCAAAGGTGTTCCCTAAAGACTTACCAGGCCTACTACCTCTATGAAACGTTGAATTTAAGATCAGGTTGGTACTAAAAGCTACTCCTATCTTTATACCATCTTATAGAATGGCCATTCCTGAGATGTCAAAACTTAGGAAGCAACTAGAAGAACTGCTAGAAAAGGGTTTCACTAGGCCAAGTGTATCCCCTTGGGGAGCACCAATGCTATTTGTTAAAAAAAAAATGGAACCCATAGGTTGTGCATTGATTGTAGAAAGCTCAGTGCACTAACTGTGAGGAATAAATATCCTCTTCCTAGGATTATAGAAAGCTCAGTGCACTAACTATGAGGAATAAATATCCTTTTCCTAGGATTGAAGATCTATTTGATCAACCTAAGGGAGTTAGAGTGTCCTATAAGATAAACCTCAAATTCGGTTATTTCTGACTAAGGGTTAAAGAAGAGGATAAACCAAAGATTTCCTTTAGAATAAGATATAACCACTTTAAGTATATAGTGATGCCATTTATGCTCACTAATGCTCTTACATTCTTTATGGACCTAATGTAGAGAGTATTTAAACCTTATGTAGACCACTTTATGGCTATGTTCATAGATGGTATTCTAGTATAGTCAAAAGGTGAGCAAGAGTATGAGGAGCACCTAAGAGTAGTGTTGCAAACACTTAAGGAAAACCAATTGTTTTGTAAGTTAAGTAAGTGTTACTTTTAGACAGTAGAAGTAACTTTTTTGGGGCTTGTGATCATTGGCCAAGGATCTACAATAGACCCAGAGAAGATCAAAGTAGTCACTGAATTGGAGGAGCCATAAAATGTGAAGAAAGTGAGGAGCTTCTTAGGGTTTGTAGGCTACTATAGGAGATTTGTACCAAAATTCTCTATATTGGCCTCACCGTTAACTCAATTCACAGGGAAGAACAAGAATTTTTAATAGGATGCCAAGTGTGACTAGAGCTTCCAGGAATTGAACACAAAGCTAACCACTGCCCTAGTTTTGACCCTACCTAACTCCCATTAATCCTATATAGTGTACACATATGCATTAATAGTAGGACTAGGGTGTGTATTGATGCAAGATAAGCATGATACTGCTTATGGCTTAGGGCAATTAAGAGCTCATGAGAAGAATTATCCCATACAGAACCTTGAGCTTGGTGTTGTGGTGTTTGCCTTAAAGTAGTAAAGGCATTATTTATTGGAAAACAAGTTTCAAATATATACTAACCTTACTAGGAAATAATTGGAGACAATGGGAATTAGGCTAAATTTGTAAAACAAGCCAGGCCCTAATGCTACCTATAGTGTTGTATGTTGCCATGTGCACTTTGTTACAAGTATTCATAAGCCATAGGTAGGTTAAGGTGTGACATCACAAGTGCTCCTCAAATTCTACCCTGAAGTGCCAAGGCAAAACCTTTTCTTTCCTAGCATCACTCAACCATTCTGACCCAACATTTCAACGCTCCGCTAATGTACTAACAGTAGTGTCAAGAAACAAGTGATCACCACAACTTCTTCCATTCTACTTAAGACTTAATCCTTTACCTACCCGGGTAGAGTCACTAGTTGGGCTCCCTTCTTCCACAAGTTATCTCGATGGCCTTTGACTCCACTTAACCTTGGGATGATGACTATGTGTCACCGGCTATCTCTTAGTCCATGGTAGCTGCTCTTATTGCTCCAGTTCTTTCACTACTAGTCGGTAATTAAGCCAAACCCTTAGCAATGACTCTACTCATATTAGCTTTACACTAGGGTATACAACTAATGAACAAATAAATTTATCCATTCATTTACCCTAGATGAGATCCTTAATCCTTAATTCTTCTACGGTTATCACCTATATTCCATGGTTAGAAATAAAAATTCAAAACTTACCCACTTGCCTCCTTTGTGTCTAATTAAATTGCTCCACTCCTTGGCTACTCTAACAAATTTATCCATACTAAGCTAGTCCTTTTGTTACCAAACAATCCAACCAAATTAACTCATGAAAGAAAATGACCTTTGAATCCTTAGGACAATCCTATCTATGGCATTTGACCCTCTACTTATGTGGGTTCGCACACTAGTAAGTGAGTTATAGGGTTCTGGTTATCGCCCTAACATTTAACACATTGTTGGGTCCTAATGCACTCAAGTTCAACCATAGCCTCACTCAAGAATACTACCAAACAAGCTAAATAAATCATGCCAATAAATTGCTATCAAAATTTACCAACAATGTAACCAAACAACTTGTGAAAAAGTAAGGACTTACCTTGCACTAGCTACTTACCTTTTCACAAGTTCGCTATGGCCACCCATCGCGTTCAGCTGGTAGCTGCCTACTACAACCACTTGATTGGTTGAGGCAATACTAAAACTATCATTCTGGTGATACTAGGCTAACTCCCTATGGCAACAACTAGTTCGATGACCACTCTGACCATTAGCAATGGTTTCCTAGGTGCAAGGCTTAGATCCATGAATTCCTTGCACATCAGGGTCTAAGCTTAACTTTACTTGATCCATTTTCAGTTTTAAGTCAACTTTTGCACTATGGGTAGGTCGCCTATGCTCCAACTAGGTTGGATAAGCTAACCTCCACCTTTCCATTTTACGTTTTCGGCTTCTCTAACTCTCTTCCAAGAATCATTGCTCCTTGAATTACTCACTAATAGTTCCTATGTCAATGATCATCAAGTGCTTCTGTATACTAGCTCAAGGCCTTGGTGGTCTTGGTCTTAAGCTCTTACTATTAATGAAAAAGTATGATAGTGCTCCTTTGCTCTTCCTTAACATACATGACTAAGTACTTGTCACTTCAGTCAGCACATCATCAACTCCTTTCAGGTCTCCTAACCCATCAACAATTGGTAGATTCAACATCTAAAACTTTGGAAGTAACCCACCCAGCCTAATAGTACTTCCCACCTTAGAGGTTTAACACCCTCCTAGTCCTATGGATCATGTCGCCTAGTTTCCTAGGATGGTGGTCACATCCCAACTACCTACACCAAGGTGTTGCCCTACCATAGAGTAAGCCAAAATAATTGTCCTAAATTTGCCACACTAGACTGCTCAAATACACTTTTAGACCCTTATCTTCTAAACTACACATGACCTAGTCTCACTATCACAACTGACAGCAAAAGCTAGAAAACAATTCACAGATGTTAGTCAGTACTAACTACCTTAGCACAAGAATAATTTACTAGATCTTACTTCTTAGACTCTAATGACAATGGATCAAGCTCTGATATCAACTATGACAGCCCCTCAAGGGCCCACTTAGGAAGACTATAAGAATGGTCTCAAACTAGTCACAAATGGCTAATTGATTACATGCACACTAGTTAAAACCTTCATGCTTCTAGTTAATTAACCTGCTGTATAATCGTGCATGAGTAATGCTTTGACTCAAACAATAAACAAGTAATAAAACATAAAACATAAAATGTTGCCAACATTTCATTGAAATCCAAGTTCCAAAGCATATAAATAACAATGGAATTAACCACACATAAACAACAGAGTGCAAACATACATACAAAAGTAAACTATGCTCACACCCAAAAGCAACTTTAGAGTTTTCTACTCAATCATGTACATTAGAGGCAAATAGTGCATAAATAAATGCACTAAAACAACTATTAAAGTTAAGAACTAGCTCCCACCTTAGATCGACTTCCAAGTGATAAGCTCCAGAAACCATTCCATGTGTTTTACTAACCTCTGTCAGCCAAATAAAAGTATAGTTAGCACAGTATTTTAACCAAAGAAACCACAAAACTAAAATCATAAAGATTTAGTAAACAAAAATACCTACTTTGGAGACAACCCTCAACTGTTGCTAGCTCCATGGAAATAAAATCTGCACAACAAACACTAAGAGAATAAGAATCAACAATTCTTAGTAAGGGATCTTTTAACCTGTAAGAAAAATACTGAGGGCACGCATAATCTTGTTATGTACTCCCTCTGTTTCACAAAAACTGTCATCTTTACTATTCACAGGAATTAATCTATGATTTTATTTCTCATAAAATTTATTGTAAAAATATGAACTTTTTACATGAAAATGAAACTTTAAAGATTCTAGTTTTTAAATATCATTTTTTAGAATTTTTTTTGAATTCATATTAATATAAATATATTTAAGTCAAACTTTAGTAAAAAAAGGCAAAAGGGCCAACTAATATGAAACGGAGGGAGTAGTTTATTATGAGCTCATACAATGTGAGGCTAAAATCAATACCCACAAGTTTCAGTCCCTTGGGACTTGTCCCTTACCTAATCCTTGGATGGGCATCACTCTGTGCCTAGTGAGTTCTGGCCCCTAATTTGTTCCTGGCAAGTCTTGGCTTGCCAGCCTAGTGAGCTTAGCTCACCACTTGACCTTCTTTGATTATTGTACAGATAAACATGGTGGATGCACTTCACTTGAGTTCCAAGGAACACACTAGGTGTACTAAGCTCTAACATATTGCCTCAAGCTAGTGAGCTTAGCTCCCACTTAACCTTCTTGGATTATTGTATAGGTGAACATGGTGGATGCACCTCACTTGAGTTCCAAAGAACACACTAGGTGTACTAAGCTCCAACATAATGCCTCAAGCTATCAAGCTTACCTAGGTTACTTATGTACTAAGCCTTCACCCCATAATCTTACCAAGAGCACACTAGGTTCTCACATGTGCCTCAAGTAATTTGCCTAGGATACAAGTGAACTAAACCTTCAGCCAAGGTGCTTACCAATCCACTATTACTTGGCTCTCCCTAGTGGAATAGAATTTGGCCATGGTTGGACTTACATTTTGTAGGTTCTATGGAACCTACATAGGTGCATTAAGGTTCCCACATGGAGACATTACACCTGAAGGCCCAACTAGGCTCCCAATGGTACTAACCCTTACACTTGACTAATACTATACTATTCTAGCATCTTTAACCTACCTTCCTCTTTGAGAGCAAAAGTGGCCCTTGTACTTAAGGAAAACCCTAGTTCTTATGAGAATCTTGGAAGTCTTGGAGCACTACTAAGCACCCCTAGCTCTTATGCACCCTAGGCACCCCATTGGCCCACCTTCAAAATCCTCTAACAAAACCTGAAATGCCCTCTATAGTGGACTATGGTGATGTAGTGATATCCCTGGCACCGCTGTGCCACAAGTAAATTAGTCTTGTCCAGTTCTAGGGTCCTGCACGCAATGGCGCTAGCCCTGAGCCCTGCACACCAAACTAGCACCATAAGCACTCTAGGAGGCTTCTAAGGGTCCCCCCCAACTTACTTAGGACGTCTCCCCACTTTGGAAACCTGCAAAACACATGCAGTAGGCCACAGTATGCCAACCCTACGAAGCTTAAGATGCACACAAACATCATAGTAAGCTAGGCAACCTTGCTAGTCAACCATGATCAACATTAACCACCAATAAATGTCATTCATTAAACCACTTGAATTTAACAAGTAGTCAAAGCTACGACTATCATCAAACATGTAAACAAAATAAACCCATTGTCTCAAATGACTTGGAATTAGCATAATCAAGCGTCACAAGCCATGAACAACACTTTCCAAGACCTCTTCTAGGTTTCCTAGGTTCTAGGCAAAAGCAAGGTTCAGGGCACCAAATTAACACAATCCAATCACAATCCAAGCTCCCATTAGTTTAAGAAACAAGGGAAAAGTAGTACTTCATGAATAAAACAACATCCAAGCATGGAAATGCATTTTGATCTTCAAAACCAAGAAAATAGGTGCAAAATAAGCTCCCTCTCACTTGAGCACCATGGGAGTCTTCCAATTTCACCAAGAAAACATGATTTTGATGAGATTTGAGAAAGAAATCAAGAGAAGGAAGAGATAAAAAAAAAATTTTAAACAACTAAAGCCCCTTCAACTTTTGCAAGTTTGTTAAAAAGACTCTTTCCCTAAATAGTAACTAAAGCCCCTTCAACACTTTCAAAACTTTTGACTAACTTGGGCTTGTGCTTTAAATCAAATTTTTTACTCTCTGAACTCAACCCAATGCTTTGAGATGTAAAATTACCATTTTACCCTAGTAAGGCCTAGTCCCATAAACCTCTTCGAAACCCACTAAACCTAAAATGCCTTACTTGATTTTACTAATTCATCTTTAGTTAAGGTATTTAAGTTAAAGATTTACTGACTAACCTCACTCAACCGAGCTTCCTACTAGAACGGTTGTAACAAGAGATATATATGAATTCAATACACAAACAATGTGAAAGATATGTATCATGTGAGATATATGTACAAAGGAGATCATAAAACTCTTACAGATATATTCAATTGTACATACAAGTTCGACCCTTCATCCTAAAAATAAGTATGAACATGTAAAAATGTAGTTCCTGCCATAACAAGAGATATATACAAGTCCGATAACAAATACTTGTGGACCCAATATATAAACAAAGGATGAAACAACATTAAAAGAAAAAAAAAAGACGACAAGGGATATGTACTAATCTTGGAAAGCTATGCACAAATGAAAATTTAAAAACTATTGCTGATATATTTAACTATACGTGTGACTTCAATCATTTAAATTTTTTCATACTTGTTATTTCATAATTTATGCATATAAATTGTATTATGTTTACATAAATTTATATTTTTTAAAAAATATTATTTATATTTTTCTACAATTTATGAATGAATTTATATTTTTATAATGAAATAAAAAATTAGATTTTCTAAAAAATAAAATAAAATAATTGATTAGTAGCAATAAAATAGTGATATGAACAAATTTGAAGACAGAAACATATTAACTTGATGCACAAACAAGATTACGCACAAATTACATATTTTAGCCACTGAAGGTTTGATCAGAACTATATTTTCATCACAATTTTCTCCAACATGTAAAGCAAATGAGAAAAAGAAAAGGGCAAAAGAAGAAGATTTGTAAACTATAGAGGAAATCATGTAAATTGTATACAAACTTAAGGGGGTTTGTACATTTTAGCCAAAATAGCTATTTGTCTTCTATACATTTACAACTTGCTGCACACAATTTTAGGGTTGGGATATCTTTGGCTGGCAATGCAAAATTTCTCTAAGGTTAGTTCAAGTTTGCCATAGGATCAAGCAACTTGGATAATGCTTTTCCTCCCCAGTCGATCGAATAAAGCCTAATCCAAAAACTATTACATGTTCAATTAATCCCTTCCTAAACATGACAATGTCATTTTAGTTTTGGGTATATCTCTTATATACCTTGTAATAGATTTTCTAGGAATTAACGGATGAAGAATTGCATCTTGCTCCTTTTCTGTAGTTCGATCGTTGTGTTCTTTGTCTCTTTACTTCTTCTATGTTTGTCATTGATCTAGCTTGTAAGTCCACAATCATCTCAAAATCGATTCTTTCTCCCTCAATTCCCTGACCTACAGGTGGCTCCTTATTTTCCTATTGATTTTGACATGGCCGTCCTCACCCTTGCTCAGGAAGCTTATAAGAACGGATATCACAGTGGTTGCAATTAGCTAGTTATACATGTGTGTGAATTAAAACTTCATGATGTTAGTTGATTAACCTAGAAAATGAAAGATGCATGTTCTTTAAGCTTTGACTTGGGTAAATGGAAGTCATAAAACATTCACCTAGCCAAGGCACTTTTCATAGAAATCAAGTTCAAATAGTCAAAGCACACAAAATCAACATTTATATTATGATTACTACACATAACAACCATGTGAGGGCACTTAACAAAAGCAGGCTAATGCTCCTCACCCAAAAGCAACCCTAGGGTTTAAAGCTCAAAACATAGACATGGGAGGCAACTAGGCATACAACATATACAAGCCTCGTACTGAGATCCTCCCAACTAACTCCCACCTTGGAGACATGTCCCAATGGCGAGTCATAAAAGCCTATTCACGTGTTACTAGCCTCTGTGGCCAAGAAAATACTATAGTTAGTACTGTTACTTAACCAACAAGTAACCATGAAAACTAAAATCATAAAGATTCTCAAAGCAAAGTACCTAAAACAATAGACTACCACAACAACCTTCAGCAGTTATTAGGCCAAATAGCGTCAAAATCTGCATAACATAAACTAGAGAGTAAGAATTCAAGAATCCTCAGAAAAAGCCCTTAACCTTCAAGAACGATACTAAGGACAACACATATATGAACATATGTATCTTACTATGAGCTCATACAGCTTGAGGCTAAACTTATGAACATAGGTTTCAATCCCTTGGGACTTGTCCTCACTTAGTCCTTAAACTACAAGGCAAGGCCTTGTCTACTAGCAAGCATAGCTTACTACCCTAACTAATGAAATTCACCAATTGAAACTTCCTTATGTTGTACAGGGGCACTATGGTGGGACTAATGTCAACCAGGTCTTCAATACCCATAGGTGCACTAAGGTTCCACATCAAAACCTCACACCCGATGGCATGAAGAAGTCACCGATAGTACTAAACCTTCACCCAAGCTAGTGATACTTCATTGTGGCCCTTTATAAACTAGTTCTCTTGCTTATGGTAAAAATAACCATGAAAACTCAAGAAAATGCCTAGGTCTCAGAGGAGTTTTGAAGGCCTCAAAGTACCATCGAGACACCTTGGCCCTTAGGTACACTAAGTACCCCCTCAGGCCTCCCCTCGAACCTTCTAGCAAAATTGAAAATTTTTTGGAACATAACTGTGTCAACGCGCCACTAGTCGCCACAATATATAAGTTCCTAGAACTTTTTGTGGTGTTGGCGACATGTCGCCAATACATTCATGCCCAGAAAATTTTAGTTTTGCTGCATCACTTTGGAGGACTTCCCAAGCATATTAAACATGCTTAGATGACCTTCCAACTTTACATACCTGCAAAACATGTTGCAAAGGCCACAACAAACTACCATAAACATAACGATGATGCATTAAAACATCATTCCAAGCTTCATCAAACACATAGTCCACCATGATCACACTTGCCCAAATACTAATGCTATTGCCAAAACTACTTGATTTCATCAATCAAACATGCTCCAATAGCATCAATCAAGCTTAAAACCATAACTCCCTTACCTTTTTTTCAATTTACAAGCAAAAACCAATCAACTCTTCACCAAGATTAAAGTTCCACAAAGTTCTACCTATGTTCTAAGCAAACCAAAGTACAAGACACCAAATTTCTAACTTCAAACCAAAACCCAAGCTTCAAATCATCAAATAAACAAGAAATCACCATGGAAAATCATATTACCTCACAACAAAAGAGGGGACTAGCTGGAAATGTGATTCCAAGCTTGAAAAACACAAAATCCACTTGAATCAAGCTTCCTAAAGCATATATACCCTTGGTGGCTTCAAATTTCACCAAAATCTCTTGATTTTGAGCTTGAATTCAGGAAGAAATCAAAGAGTGAAGGACGAACTTGGGTTTGAGCAGCAAAAATGGCAGCCACCCTCCACTTTACCAAGTTTGATACCTTTTTAAACCACTAAGCCACCAAACTTTATAAAAAGTTACAAAAAGGTCGTTTCCTTAAATATTAACTATAGTCAAACCTTTGTAAAATTTTGTTTATTTAGGCTAAATTTGGGTTTAAAGCAAGGGTTAGGTTTTCAAAAACTCATTTTTAACTCTCAGGACTCGGCCCGACTCTTTTTTTTTCCCCAAACCTTATTTGGTGCCTTAAACTCCTCAAAACTTAGTAAACTTTGCCTAAAATATCTATTCTTGCTGTGTGAACTTCAAATAAGGTTTCCATACTAGTCTTACTTACTTTACCTTCCTCAAACTTGCTTTCTGCTAGGAGAGTCATAACATTCTCCCCTCTTTTTGGAATTTGGTCCCCCAAATTCTGTTGCAATTGAGGAAAAACACTAGAATACCTTTTCATCGTATACTGCTCCGTCTCCCAAGTAGCTTCCTCTTCACTATGGTTTGACCAAAGGATCTTAACCATTAGAATCCACTTGGTTCATGGTTTCTTAACTTGCCTATTGAGAATCTGAATGGGCCTTTCTTTATAGGTTAAGTCTTCCTAGATAGGAATAACCAAAGAGTTGACTACTTGTCCCGAATCAACTATGCATTTTCTCATAAGACTAATGTGAAACACGTTATGCACGAGGGACAATTTAGGCAGTAATGCCAATGGATATGCAACCTTTCTTATTTTCTCCAAGATTTCATAGGGTCTGATGCACCTAATGGCCAACTTACCCCTCTGTCCAAAACTGGTCACTCCTTTCATGAGAGACATTTTGAGAAGTACTTCGTCCCTAACTTCAAAACTCAATTCCCATATTCTAAAATTCACTTACTTAGTTTGCTGGTCATTGGCTACTCTAATCTATTTCTTGATCAATTTAATCTTAGCTGTGGTGTTAGCTATGATCTTAGGATTGACGACTACACTATCTGAAAGGTCAGCCCAACAGTGGGGCATCATGCATTGCCTACCATACAAAGCCTTGTATGGTGCCATACCTATAACAGCTTGATGACTATTATTGTAAGCAAACTCAATGAGCTGCAAGTGCTGATGCCAATCTCCTTGGAAGTCAATGGGACACATATGTAATATATCTTCCAAAGTCTGAATCACTCTTTCAGATTAATCATCGGTCTAAGGATGAAAGGCAGTACTAAGACTAACCTTACTTTCCAATGCTTCTTAGAAAGCATTCCAAAACCTTGATACAAACTGAGGATCCTAATCAGATATGATCTGATCTGATATACTATGCAACCTCACAATCTCCTTAACATACAACTGAGCTAACCTCTCCGAAGTATAAGTAATCCTTATGGGTATGAAGTGGGCCGATTTGGTCAACCTATTGACCATTACCCATATAGCATCATGCTGACTCCAAGTATTTGGTAATCCCATTAGGAAGTCCATTGTAATGGATCCTCACTTCCTCTTTGGGAGAGGTAAACTTTGAAGTGTGTTTGCCAAATTCTAATGCTCGGCTTTAACCATTTGGCATGTCAAACACTTTCCCACATGTCCAACTACATCTCTCTTAAGTCCTGGCCACCAAAAGTACGTCTTCAGATCGTGGTACATCTTACTAACACCAGAATGAACATTTAACTTGCTACTATGTGCCTCCTGTAGGACTTGTTGCCTAAGTCCCTTTACGTTTGGCACATAGAGTCAATCTCCATGGTACAGTATTCCATCCTTATACCAAAACGCCTTTCATATGGTACTAAGTGTGTCCTCTCCAGAAATCTTCTTCAACAATGGATTTTTACCTTAAGCATCCCTAACTTTAGCCAACTAGGCTGACTATATCTCCAAAGTGTAGGCTAAGGACCTTTCCTGGTTTTCCAAAACTCATGCAAAGCCGAGAAACAATCCCTCAATGCTCCTCCCGAGGAACTTGTAGCCAGATCTTTAGACAGGATCACTCCCGTGTACCTCCAACTTAATGCATCTACTATTATTCGCTTGCCTACACAATACTTAATTAAGCAATCATAATCTTTTATGTACTCAATCCACCATTGTTGCCTCATGTTTAAGTCCTTCTTTGTGAACAAATATTTTAAACTCTTGTGATCTATGAAAATTCTAAACGATCTCCCCATCAAATAATGCCTCCAAAGTTTAAGAATGAAGACTACCGCCGCTAGCTCAAGGACATGAACTGGATAGTTCAACTCATTAGGCCTCAGCTGCTTTGATCCATAGGCGATCACCTGATTTTCCTGCATCAATACACACCCCAAACTAGAACCTGTTGCATCTATGTTCACTGTGAAAGCCTTGTTCAAATATGGCAGAATGAGCATCAGTGCCAACCTCTTCTTCAACTCTAAGTAGGCCTCTTCACACTTTAGTGTCCAATCAAACTTTTGAGCTTTCTTGGTCAAGGCCATTAACGGTATCGCTATCATAGAGAATTTCTTTATTAACTTCTTATAGTGGCCTACCAAGCCCAAGAAACTCTGGACTTCTATAATTGTAGTTGGTCTCTTCCATTCTACCACTGCTTGAAACTTTTCAGGATCAACTGACAAACCCTAAGCACTTATGATGTGCCGCAGAAACTGTATCCTCTCGAACCAAAACTCACACTTAAATAGCTTTGCATAGTACTAATTATTCCTTAACACTTGTAAAACTGTTATAAGGTGCTCTTCGTGCTCTTGGGTAAACTGCAAGTACGCTAAGATATCATCAATAAAAACTTCCACAAACCGATTTACAAACAGCCTAAAGATCATATTCATGGCTTCCATGAATGCTGTCGAGGCATTGGTCACACCAAACAACAAAACTGTATACTCGTAATGCCCATATCTTGTCCTGAAGGTGGTCTTCAGGATATCTTCCTGCTTAACCCTGATCTAGAAGTATCTAGATCAGAGGTCAATCCTAGAGAACACCTTTGCTCCCCTGAGCCTATCAAATAGGTCGTCGATCCTAGGAGGCGGATACTTATTTTTTACTGTTACTGTATTCAAATTTTTATAATCGATGCACAGTTTCAAAGTTCTGTCCTTTTTCTTCAAAAACAGCACTAGCCTCCCCATAGTGATACACTAGGCCTTATACAGCCTTTCTCTAGCAGTTCTTCCAACTTTTTTTTAATTTGTCCATTTCAGGAGCTGACATTCAGGAAGGTGGTATCGAAATTGGTTATGCTCCAAGTTGAAGATGGATACAAAACTCACTACCCCTCTTAGGTGGTAACCCAAACAACTCCACTAAAAATACCTCAGGAAGCTAATTGGCTATAGGAATTTCCTTAAGTTCTTCCTCTATGGCCACCCCATTCAAAGAATAATTTCCTCCTCGTTAACTATGGGGATGGAATCCATAAGTCTAAGGTGCAAACTCTTAGCACTAGATGCTAACCCTCTTATGCAAGTCACTCTAGCTCCTTGAGAATCAGTAATGTCAACTGAGCGACTAGCACAGTCAATTTGCACCATGTGCTTGCTTAGCCAATCCATTCCCAACACTAGGTCATAAGATTATAACCTCAAGTCTATAACCCACAACTCACAAGAGAAGTCATGGTTATCTAACTGTAAGGGATACCTAGTAACCAATTCATTGGTCACAATAAAACTTCTCCCTGCAGTTCTGATGAGTTTCAACTAATTGGACATTTCACATGACATTTTAAGTTTATCTACCAAGGTAGATGATATCATAGAAAGAGTAACTCTAGTATCAAAAAGTACTATAACATTACTATTCTGGAATGTAAAGTTACCTTGAATGGTGGCTGGCTCATTGATCACTTAACTAGCCAAGGCAAAGACCTTCAGCATAACTGTTACTGCGGCCACACTAGGTTGATTTCTTATGGCAAAGGGTACAGGAGGTGGATTCCTAGGCAAACTCGGCAAGGGTTGAGCCTTTGGGCATTCCTTCGCCCAATGACCACTCTGACCATAATTGTTGCAAACATTGGTTCCTAAAGTGCAGGGCTTCATGCCATGGAACCGTCTACATTTAGGGCACAAGCCCCCTTTCCTACTCTTGAAAGGACCTTGGCTATCAGCCATCTTTCCTACCACTGGATGTTTCCCATCACTTTTCCCTAGGTTGGATGGTCCAACCTCCACCTTCGTGCTTTGAATTCTCAAGTACTCGATTTCTCTCTCCAAGGCCAATGCCTTATGAACCACTTGGCAATAGCTCTGGATGTCCACCATCACCATATACCTTCGAAGAACGAGCTCAAGGCCTTGAAAAACTTTCTTGGCCTTCAATTCATCACTACTGGCCATATATGGAGCATATTAAATGAGTGAGTTATAACGCTGCTCATACTCCCTCACAGACATCTCTCCTTGAATAAGGTTCTCAAACTGGATCCTTCTCTGATCTTGAGCAGCCTCACTTATGTATTCTTGTCAAAACTTCCTCTCGAAGTCTAACCACTTGAGCACCTTTTTATTATGCTCTAGTCAATTACCATTACCTTCCTTCAACATTTCCATCACATCATCCTACCATAAGCTTGCCCTCCTTCTAAAAAATAAAGGTACTAAAGTCATTCTTTGCTTTTATTTATAGCCTCCATAAGTAAAAAGAAATTCCTTTCCCTATCAGAGCCGCCTAACCCATCAAAACTTGGTGGGTCAACTATCTTGAACTTCTCAAGCAATCTTATCCAATTTGGAGTTTCTTCCCTCCTTGGAGCTTCCATAACTTTCAGCTCCTCCTCATGTTTATAAACAGGTTTTCGTCTCTCATGGGCCCTAGGTGCTTGCCGATGATCGACATGCCTCTCCTAACCTTAGGGTGGTTCATTCCCGTGGTCATCTTATTCCTGAACAGCTCATTTATTCCTCTTGGTCTTGGAAAACTCATTCATTATGGTAGTCATGCCTTGTGCCACTTGCACTAAATTCTGAGCCATCCCCTAAAGCACCCTGGATATCTCATCCAATCTTGCAACAACTGGATCACTAGAACCTTCACCAAGTTCCCTAGCTCCTCTTGAAGCTCCGAACACACTGTCAACCATAAAAATCTGCAACCAAAGCCAAACGACATTCCCAAAATGTTGGTCAGTACTAACTATCCTAGCACATGGACTTTAAACTAGATCTTAGTCTTAGCCTCCAATATCTATGAACTGTGCATTGATACCAAAATTGACATAGCCGCACTTCGGCCTTACCTAGAAAGCCTGTGAGTACAAATCTCACGGTGGTTGCAACTGGCTACTTATATATGTATGCGAATTAAAACTTCATGATACTAGTTAATTAACCTAGAAAATGCAAGAAACATGTTCTTTAAGCTTTGGCTTGAGTAAATGGAAATCACAAAACATTCACCTGGCCAAGGCACTTTTCATAGAAATCAAGTTCAAATAGTTAAAGTATACAAAATCAACATTTTTACTATGATTACTACACATAATAACTTTGTGAGGGCATTCAACAAAAGTAGGCTAATGCTCCTCACCTAAGAACAACCCTAAAGTCTAAAGCTCCAAACATAGACATAAGAGGCAACTAGGCATACAACATATACAAGCCTCTTACTAAGATCCTCCTAACTAACTCCAACCTTGAAGATGAGTCTAGTGACGAGTCACAAAGCCTATCCATGTGCCACTAGCCTCTACAGCCAAGAAAATACTAGAGTTAGTACTATTACTTGACCAACAAATAAACATGAAAACTAGAATCATAAATATTCTCAAAGCAAGGTACCTGATACAACAAACTACCACGACAACCCTCAGCAGTTATTGGGCCCAACAATGTCAAAATCTGCATAACATAAACTAGGGAGTGAGAATTTAAGAATTCTCAGTAAGAGGTCTTTACCTGCATGAATGATACCAAGGACAACACATATACATTTAAAAAGTTGAAGCTCCAATGAAGAAAAATCTTGAGGCCACAGGAAAAATATGGAGAAACAAGGGCATTGAGGTTATCTTTGACTTCCTAGTTCGAGTCATAAAATTAGCCTTTTTTCAGTGGCACTAAGTTTAAGGGAACATTTGGCAAATGTGGGTGCTGATAGAAAACATGTTAACCAAATGTATCAACCTGAAACAATCTAGGCCTATATCTCTTATAGACCCCTTAATAGTTTTACTAGGAATTAACAAAAGTGTATGAAAGCCGAAGGACTATCGCCTCTCTCACCCCGTGCCTCATGCCGGAAACAAGGTAACCAGAGAGCTTAATGTCACCCGAAGGAGGCACTATCACTGACCTCGGAAGTAGCAAAGTCAAGACGTGTCGAACTCGGGACTTCGGCTAATACCTCAGGAACTCCAAAAACGTTACCAGCTCCCTCGGGGGACCAAGCGGATCGCCTTCGGAGGCGAAGGTCTAGCTATTCCAAAATGGGAGAATAGTTGGCCCGAAGGCGGAACCCCCGAGCTAGGGGGCTTCCCGAACTAGTGGTACACCGGCCAAAGAAGGACGTCCGTACCAAGGGATGACCTCACCCAGGGGACCTCGGGAGTACGGCAGGAGCATTTAAGGAGCCTCTGACATGTCATCCGCAGGCGCTACACGCTACCTGGAACGGCGGTCTGACACGTCCACGCCGTCCAGGTCTTGTCACGACCTGTCTCGGACCAAGGCTCGAGGAGCCTGCAAACAACCACTTGTCCCCTGCGCCCGAAGGTACAGGAAAGATCTGACCGAACACGTGTCGTGATCTGAACGGACTGAACACTCATATAAATATCAGGAAACAGACCCTGGCAGGGGGACTCTCCAGGACCAGACCCCCTTTTTTCTTGAGAAAACACGAACAGGCAAGGCCACTAAAACCTTTAGGCTCCCCCTTCACCTTCTCAAGACACTGACTTGGGCGTCGGAGGCTCCTCCCCGGAAAAACACTCCGGGGACCTCCTAACCCTCTCTTCTGAGCTTTTCAGGCACGCTCCTCTGGGAAATCTGGGCTCCAGGCGTTCTCCCTCTCAGGAAGTCCCTCCAGAAGTCACAATGTCACTTAACGAGGATGCCTCGGGGCATCATTTGGCGCCGTCTGTGGGAAAGCACTCTGAGGTCGCCGTTGTTGAAACTCGGCGTTCAAAGGACAAGGGACTCCCGAAGTCCCCGTCCGCGCCTGAAGCTCAACCGGCCACTGAGCAAACCCTTCCAGGGACTTCCACGCCGGAGGAAGAGCGTCCTCTGGTCATAACCATGAGTTTCCTGCGCGACTTTCAACGTTCTGTTGTGGCTGAAATGACACAGCAGATAGACCGAAGGTGGCCGCAACAGACTCAGGCCCAAAGGCCTCCCTCGCCAGCACGCCCTCGAGAGAGAAGCCCCAAACCAACCCACCGTAGTTCGGGAAGCGGAGATCCGCGTGAGGAGTCTTCAACGGAAAATATGCCCCTCGGGGCACGACTTACAGAACGAGCTAAGTCCAGGCGACCCGAAGTCCCACACCGAAGGAGCTCGTCGCCTGAGGCGAGGTCCCTGTCCCCCCAACGCCGAACTCGCTCCCCGAAGAGATGCCGGCAATCTCCCTTCCCAGAGGAAGAACCTAGTGCCACGATCCTTATGGAGAGGATACTAGCAAGACTAGACAGGGTAGAAAAACAGGTAGCCCGCAAGCCCGTCTGGGCCAGGCTGTCTGAAACCTTTTGTGGGGATGAGTCCCCGTTCACTCAAGCCATAGTTGAGGCTGCCATGCCTGGCGACTTCAGAGTACCTCGGCTCGAAACTTATGATGGCCGTACTGATCCACAGGCCCATCTGACTAAGTACAGACGCAGCATGATGATGCACGGTGCCGACGACGCTACCTTGTGCAAATGTTTCGAGGTCACCCTCACAGGACCAGCAACTGTGTGGTATAATTCATTAGCTCCAGGAACCATCACAGAATTCCAGGAGTTATCCACGGCCTTCACGCAGCAATTTATTGGAAGTCGGCCAACGGCGAAGATGCCTGTCCAAATGTTCGACATAGCGCAAAGAAATGGAGAAACCATCCGCGACTATGTCGAGAGGTTCAACAGAGAAGCCTTGAGCGTCCCAGACTTTCGGCCCGAAATACGCATTCTCGCCATGACGCGGGGCCTTCGGAGAGACTCACAGCTGTTTTACGAGTTCTCCAAAGACCCCCCGGACACGCTTGGCGAATTTTACCGAAGGGCCGAACAGCACATGACGGCCGAAGAACTGAGAATGGGTGGACCGAAGTCCGATCACACCCGGGCCGAAGGGTCCAACCAGCAAACCCGGTACCCAACCGAACAGGCAGGCCGACCTCGGAGGATGAGGGGAAGGAAACCCCCAATTTTCACACCTCTGAACACCACAAGGACCAACATCCTCATGACAATGGAAAGGCAGGGGACTCAGATTCAGCGGCCAAGAGCCATGACCGCTGATAATAAAAAGAACATGAAGAAGTTCTGCCAGTTTCACCGCGACCACGGCCACGACACCGAAGACTGCTTTCAATTGAAGAAGTATATAGAGTCGCTAATAAAACTGGGCCAACTTCGGCGTTATCTGCGGATGCCCTCCCCGAAAGGGAAAAAGGAGGAGCTCCCCGAAAGGGAAAAAGGAGGAGGAAGGAAAGGCAGAAGATGAGGACTACGACTCCGACAGGCGGAGGAACCGAAGCCCGAAAAGGCGCCCTCCACCTCCGGCAGGAATAATACAGACAATTACGACGGGGCTCCCGTCCTCGGAAAGAAAGAGGAAGGTCAGAGAAATAGCAGTCATGGAATATCAGAGTCCGACAAAGAAACTGGCCCGCAAGGATGGCTCCGCCGTCATCTTTCCCCACGACGATCCACTGTTGATCATGGCAAGGATAGGAAGCTGGGACGTCAAGAGAGTTTTGCTCGACGATGGATCGAACGCCGACGTCCTCTTTTCGCATTTACTGCTGAACTTGGGCATATCTAGCAGTGACCTCAAGCCCGTCACCTCGCCTACCTTCGGGGTAGGACCATCCGAACTGCCCGTCCTCGGATGGATCGATCTCCCCTTAATGATGAAAGGAACTTCGGTAGATGGGACTGCTGAATTATTTACCTCCACAATGGAAAGATTCATTGTCATGAATGTCCCTTCATCATACAACGCCATCCTTGGAAGGCAGACACAGGGAAATCTGCACATTCACCCTGATGTGAAGTACTTAACGGTCACTTTTGCCACCAAGGATGGAGACGCAGAAATCTTCATCGATCAGAGCGAGGTAAGGAAGGTGTTCATCAAGGCACGAAAAGCTCGAGCAAGCAACTTCGCACAAACGATGGAGGCAAACGCGCCAAAGAAGGGCGAGGCAAAAGATCTCGCGATGACGGAAATAGAAGAAGTGGAACTTGTCCCAGGCCAAAATACCCGAATAGGGAAAAACTTGGCCGAAGGTGATAAGAAAAAACTTGTATCTTTTTTGCTGACAAATAAAGATCTATTTGCCTATTCGCCGAAAGATATGCCGGGGGTAAACCCTGGCGTAATACAGCATAGCCTTAAAGTAAGTCCGGAGGTAAAACCTGTCCGGCAAAAGAAACGGAGCATCTCGGTCCATAAAAGTAACTTTGTCAAAACCGAAGTGCAGCGCTTGTTAGACGCTGGTGTCGTCAGGGAGGTCAAATACCCCGAATGGTTGAGCAACGTGGTTATTGCCACAAAAGAAGGAAGCAGTAAGCTCCGGATGTGCATCGACTTCAGAAACTTGAACGATGCTTGCCCGAAAGACTCATATCCTCTCCCACCGATAGACCAATTGGTAGACTCAACCGCCGAATTCGGGCTCCTAAGTTTCTTAGACGCCTTCAGCGGATATCATCAAATAAGGATGGACCCCGAAGATGAGGAGAAAACTGCCTTCATCACCGAGGGGGGAACGTACTGTTACGTCAGAATGCCCTTCGGGCTCAAGAATGCAGGAGCTACCTACCAGAGGTTGATGAGCAAGGTCTTTAACGACCAAATAGGGAGGAATATGGAAGTCTACGTCGATGACATGATAGTCAAAAGCAAGCTGCCTAGCGACCACGTCGCAGACCTAAAGGAAACTTTCCACCAGCTCAGAACCTTCGGGATTCGCCTTAACCTCGAGAAGTGCATCTTCGGCGTAACCTCGGGAAAGTTTCTTGGGTACATGGTGTCAGAAAGAGGCATTGATACTAACCCAGAAAAGATTAAGGCTCTACTTGAATTTCGAACTCCCATCACAATAAAAGATGTACAAAGACTCACGGGAAGGATAACCTTTCTTAGCAGGTTTACTTCCAGGTATGGAGACCGATGCCGAGCATTCTTCAAAGTGCTCACAAAGGCCGCAAAAAAGGAAGGCAACCTCGGGAGTGGTGATCACCCTTGGAATGAGGACTGCCAAAAGACCTGGGAAGAACTCAAAGTCTTTTTAGCCCACCTGCCCACTCTGCGGCAACCCCGCGAGGGAGAGCTGTCACACCTCACTCAGGCCCTGGCCTAGAAGTTCCTAAACTAGCTCACAATCCCCATTGTACAATTTAGGTTTTAGCTCTCGGCCAAGCAAGCAATGGCAACTTTTAAGTCTTATTTTCTTCAGTTATGTGGCCTGGGAGGTGGCCCAGGAGGCTTTAGTAAAGTTCCATTAATTTCTTGCAGCAAGGGCAAGGCCCAAACCCTTAACTTGCTCCACAAGTAAGGATTCCATGTATTTCCTGCACTACAAGCAAGGTAACACTTAATGCAAATTAAGTGCATACATGGTGTGCATCAAGTGTACTAACTATATGGCAGCCAAGAAGCCCACAAGGTTTAGTTTAAAGTTTTGAAAACCACATACAAAGTGTACATGATGCTCTCGGCCAATTAAGGTACATGTAAGGATGCACAACATTTTCATGAAACAAGGCCCATACTATTCACATAAAGGTGCCAAACCTTGGCCCATAGTATCCAGCAATCATAAACTAGCATAATGCCATACACCATCCTTACATAACTTGGCATACCAAAACCCATGAAACATCACAAGTCTAGGTGTTAAAGACTACACATATTAACAACAAAAGAGTAGTCTACCTAGCAAACATAACATGGCTACACATGCCATGAAACCAAAAGTATTTATGCCAAGTTATTACATGCCAAGACTCCTAATGGTCAAACATGACCTTAAGTATGCCATACAAGAGTACACACTGCAACACCAACCCAATAGCTTGGTTCATGGTCATGAAGGAAAACACTATGATCAAAGCTACAGTCCAGGTATCCATAGCCCTCCTAGACAAGTCTCCAACTACTGCCTGCAAACTTCCACTATAAGTCTCGGCCAATAAGAGAATAAGACTTGCAAATGAATCAAAGTGCTAAGCCAAGCACACATTGGCACATACCTTGCAAAGCAAGTAAATATAAACACTAAGCACACACACAAGCAGCTTAGTCCTACTCAGGCCGAATGTCCTTGCCTAAAAAAAAATAAAGTTGGGCAGTGAGCATATAACTCAGTAGGATTCACTCAAAACATACACAACTCATATTGAGTCTATTTAGTTAAGCTGAGTGAGCACTCAAAGCTTAACCTCCCTTTTGTTAACTCAACCTGCAAAACAAACACCAAGACAAGAAAACATGCATATACATATACAAGGCAGTTTAATGAGTCAAATAGTTCATAAGGGGTTAGCAAGCACAAAACAAGCACCAAAGCACACAGATACACACACACACTCCACAATATAGCTCTCGGCCATATAAGCCATACATGTACCCATGTGCATTTCTTGCACACAAACTTACCAATACACCAATTCCATTAGGAGCTCCCAAAATGCCAAGCAAATAGGCCACATTCACTTGCATTTCTAGTACATGTATCATAGTTAATTAGCTAATCAACATTACAACCAAAGTGTAACCAATACGCCCAACAAGCAACTAAGATCACATGGCAGATTTTAACCATCACTTAGCTACTCTAAACACTTGAACCATGGAACATTACCAAGCAATATCAAGTGTTAGTGAACCCTACCTTAATAGCTCTCGGTTTCAAGCCAACTTTAAGTATCCAAGTGTTCCTCAACCTCAATGCCTAGCATAATATCACATAGGCATCATCAACACACAATCATGGATTAAACTACCATGTCTCATATGAAGAACACTAAGATACACACACTTATGCTCTCGGCCAAAAACTCAATTTCACATATATGTGTCACTCATCATTCCAACACACCACATGATATTCTAATCATCAATAAATATCATCTATGGCCTTAATTCCAATTAACCAAGTGAAACACACTATTCCACTCTATTTCAAGCTCTCGGCCAAAATTGCCCATCTCACATAACAATGTTTCTCATCAACTTAATCCATTATATAATCACCAAAGCATTATTAAACATCATCCATGGCATCATTACCATGTAACCAAGTGGAATGTACTATGTTACCATAAATTAGGCTCTCGGCCAAAGTACACATTTTCACATAATAATGTTCTTTAACATTCCAAGCTAACACATGTTCATCAAGCCACCAATTAACATTAATCATGGCATCAATGCCATGTTACCAATTAAAGGACACTTAACACATGAATCCAAGGTCTCGGCCATAGTGCCCATTCACACACATCAATGTTCTCCATCATTCCAATCCAACATATGATCATCAAATCATCAACCAACATCACTCATGGCATCAATGCCATGTAAACACAAGAAGAACATGATTTACCTTGAATCCAACTTTCGGCCAACACACTAAATTTCACAATCTTGGTGTTCTTCACTTTGACAACCTAACACAAGGTGAAATGATCATTAACAAGCATCACACATGGATTAATTTCCATGAATTCCAAGAAGAACACCAAGAACACTTGTTCATTATATTCGGCCAACATTTCATTTTTAAACCAAGACTTTTCTTTCTTAATTAGCTCAATCCCACTTCAATTGAGCATCTAAATCTCTTGTTCATGGAAGATTTACCATGTATTCAAGAGGGTAACAAGGATTACCTCAAAACCCTAGCTCAATAGACTCGGCCTTCCTTCAAACTTGAAGAACAACACTTGAATCCAAGCTAGCAATGGCCGAAACACACTCCTCCAAGCTTGAATCCTCCAATGCTCACAAGTCTTCTTGGATTTCAAGGCCAATTTGTGAAGGAACTCAAGAGCAAGCTCGGTCAAGACAAGGTAAGGCAAGCCCGAAAATGAAGTGTAAATGGCTTTGGTTGTTTCGGCCAAATGTACTTAAGTCTTAATTAGTCATAATGCCAACTTTGGCCTCCCACAATTTTGCATGGTGCAAAGTAGTCTTCCAAGCCCATATAAGTCCAATGCCGCCCTTAAACTTGTGGTTAAATGGTCACTCAAGTCCAATCGTGGCTCATTATGCCAAGCACATGATAAACACAAGTACCAAAGTCACTAAAATCTCCCATGCATAACCGGCCATGAACTAAGCCAAAGACTAGTTAGCTTATTAGTAACTAGTGAATAGTACACTTAGTGGGTGACAAGAATTTGACTAGTAATCATTGTTGTCTCCCAAAATTGGGCTAGTCTTGCACTAGTCACCACAAAAGTTTGCATGGCCGAAATACCCATCTAAATTTTGATAGTCTTAATTGTACCACTCATTTAAGTGTACAATTTAGTCCCCTTTCTCTGTTTTCTGTCAGCTTTCCCATAGTACATTTTATATGTGCAATTATGTCCTGAAAGTCTCCAGTTTTGCACATAAGTCACTGTACTAGTCTCCAGAGCCTCTCTTACTTCCCCTTTCTATTTCCTCTCATCTTCTTTGGTTTTCCTTGATATTCCTTGGCCTTAGCCAAGCACTTAGGAGGTACCTAACACGAAGTACTCTGACTCTCTTTTCTGAAGTCATTTTCTTTTGCTGAGCATGTCTTCCCCTGTCCCCCTTATGTCCGTCCAACCCATTCCCGAGAGCTGGCAGCCTCTCATGTCCCACCCCTGTTGTTCCACTTCAAAAAAATTAGCGAAGTCGACAACTAAATTCTTTCTTCCCTCCTATGCCACTACCAGGCTGCCCCATCCCGGCCTCTTGAACTCCATGAACAAAGGTGACAGGTTACTTTTTTCTGAGCCCAACTGAAGGCCGGACTTCAGTGTCCTCCGCTGAAGATGACTTGCAACTTTTGCCAATTCCATGGCATAGCCGTGAATCAGCTTCCGCCCAACTCTTACTGTTACTTCAACGTTTTTCTCTGTATGTGTGGGGTTTTCAGGCTAGAACCCCACTACATCATTTTCATGCAGTACTACAAGCTCTATCCGGTCCGGAAGGGTGGCTTCTATTTCATGCTGCCTCAGGGATCTGGGAGCAAAAAATATATGTTCACCTTCGATACTAGGGATAGTTGGTGAGGGTGGCAAAGGAAGTTCTTCTTTCTGAAGGTGGCGGAGGCATGGTCGAACATGCCGACTAGGTGGGCCCGGGTGAAGCTGGAGACAGGCGTCGTTGATCCTAAGAGGTTGCTAACTCCTGAGTTGGCAATGAGGTTTGAGCACTTCGACAGCCGTATCCGAGCTGTCACCGACTGGGATGTTGAGGTCCCACCGTGCTCCTTGTATCCCTTCCCCATCAAGTGGAACCTTATGACTGAGGAGGTTCTTCGGGAGCTAGGGGTGCTCAAGGAGCATAAGATGAACCTTGGCATGCCAGCTCCTACCGCTGACGGGAAGAAGTCCTGGCTGGTGATGCTCCTTCAGGGGGAGCTTTCTTACGAAGCCCTTTTTTAGAGAAAGTTGCTTTCCAATTTTCGGTATAAGTATCCCTTTAGACTTATGCTGATATTTCTTGCTTTTTCAGAGATGGGTGATCAGTTAGCCACTTTCTACAAATCCCTTTTCCTCGGTCAAGCCGAGAAGGGGGAACAGACGAAGAAGGGGGCCCCGAAGCGGTGAAAGATGTCTGGGGGCGGGCCATCTTCGGCTAAAAAGGTGAAGAAGGACCTCCTTCCCCCACCTCCAGAGGACATTGCGGAGGTCGGAGACCAGCTCGAGGTCCAGGTCGTCTTGCCACCGGAGCTTGCCATTAGCTCCACTCCCTGGAGTCCTACTACTTCGGCGGACCTTTTGGGTTCTTCAGCAGGAGGCCCTTCTGCGGAAAAACTCGAGGAACACAGAAGAAGCAAGGGCAAACATGTCCCTGCCAACATGGAGGAGGTTTAGGACTCCGATGATGACATCGCCGAGGTGCCGCCAGGTTTGTCCCTTAGACATTTTTAGCACTCTTAATCTTATTGATGTATAGCTAAGGAACAATGTCCTAATGGAACTATGCCTTGACTTTGCAGAGGAATTGGCGCCCTTGGCATGGATGGTGGAGCATGCCTGGAAGTGGGCCCTTCGGGACTCTCATATCCCGAAGGATAAGGTCCCAAAGGAGCCTTTTTGGTCTTTCACGGAGGACATGAATTTGTTCTTCGAAGACGGCCAGCAAATGGCTCCCCAAATGGCAAGGGGCATGCTCACCCAGGCTACCTTCAAATCCGTGGCGGAAGGGTGCGCGAACGTGGAGACCCTCGGCGCTAGGATTTCCGAGCATGCTGCCCTGGTACTCTTTAGACCCTTTATTTTTTTTTGCCCAAATTTTCTAAGTGTTTGGCTTTCCTTGTGCAGCTTTACCAAATGTCCTCCTCCCCCTTTTTTGTAGCTCTTGGCTTATAGCGGATACTTTAGAGCTTGGGCAGCAAAACAGTCTTCGGTTCGAACCTCGACTGAAGAGCATCTGGAGAAGGAAAAGGTGTTATGCGCTAATTCGGTCCTGAAGAATGCCAAGTTGAGCAGAATAGCCAAGGAGGAGGTTGCCAGACTTCAGGAGGAACTTTTGAAAGGCCAGGAGGAGCTCTTGAAGGATTTCTCCCAGAAAATGTCTGACCTCGGCCCGAAGGTTATCGAGCTCACTTTTTCCAACGAGGCTTATCGAAAGGAGAAGGAAGAAGATTTTGCTATCCTAACGAAGGCGCTCATCGACAATGCCGATCTTCAGGCCGAGGTTGAGGCCCTGAAGAAGGAGACAAAGAAGAAAAAGAAGATGAAGAAGCTGGAGAAGGAGGTCGCCAATTTTCAGAATTAGGTGGAGGACTTGTCTGTTGAGAAAGACAAAGCTAATCTGGTGACTAAGGTTGCCTTTCAAGATGGCTTTTGTCTGGCTCAACACCAAGTTTTGGAGAAATATACAGACCTCAACCTTTCCTTCTTGGCTGCCCTGAACATCCCCAAGGGCCTCGTTGGACTCGGTCAAAGATCGAGCTCCTCAGCTTACCATTTGCCCTTCCTCCGGCGCCGAAGATCGCGGCAAAGGATGTTGGGGATGGAGTTTTTAGTGTTGTGCCCAAAAGGCCAATCATGAGATGATTGTATTTTTGCACATTAAGTCATGATGTTTTATTAAGGCATTAATCCAGCAATTATGTTTGTTGTTTTGTCCCTGCGTAACTTAACAAACATAATTGTAACCCTAGAATAATGATATTCTCAGACGTCCCTAGTCTAGTATTATTGTGGAGTGGATTGCAATAATACATAACGACTAGAATATGTGAAGACTAATATGAGATATGTAGTCTGCATATAGGTACAACTTGGAGAACTTATGTACTTGACCGACCCACCATGAGAACACTACATGGATCGTTATATGAGTGTCATAAGTGATTCTCATAGTGATCATCTGATGCCCATCAGCATCTCCACTGTGTGTCATGGTGAGGGTGGCAAGAACCTTCGATGCAGAGGAGCATTCAAGGAGAATGCGTCCTGAGATGACCACCTGCAAGACAAAGGAAGCAAAGGTTAGGAGGTCCCCGGAGTGTTTTTCCGGGGAGGAATCTCTGACGCCTAAGTTAGTGTCTAGTAAGTAAATGAGGTGAAGGTAATCCTATGTCCAGAGTCCTTCTTTACCTGCGATGACTCCCATATTTATAAGAGGTAGACAGGAGAGGTTCGCTTGCCACCAACTGCCCAGATCATGACACGTGTCCTGCTGGATGTGATTCGTACCTTTAGGGCGGCTTTTAGCCGATCATAGGCCATTCAGCCGAAAGCCTGTGCTGTCACACCTCACTCAGGCCCTGGCCTATAAGTTTCTAAACTAACTTACAAGCCCAACTCTAAATCAAGTTCCTAGCTCTCGGCCAAGCAATCAATGGAAACTTTAAGTCTTATTTTCTTAAGTTAAGAGGCCTGGGAGGTGGCCTAGGTGGCTTTTGAAACAATTCCAATAACAACTTGCAGCAAAGGCAAGGCCCAATACCACTAACTTGCACAACAAGCAGGGTTAAAATTGATTACTTGCATATCAAGCAAGGCAACACTTAATGCAACTTTAAGTGCATACATGGTGTGCAATCAAGTGTACTACTTATATGGCAACCAAGAAGCCCACAATGTTGGTTTAGATTTGGAAAACTACAAGGTAATATGCATGGTGCTCTCGGCCAACAATCATACATATAATAGTGCACCATAATTTCATAAGTTTAGGCCCATAACTATTCACACAAAAGTGCCAACTTTGGCCCATAATATTCAGCACATAAGTCCAAGCATAATGTCATCCATGAGCCCATACATAACTTGGCATCCAAGATCCACAAAACATCATCAAACTAGGTATCCAAGACTACACATATATACAAACCAAAAGGTAGTCTACCTAGCATCTAACATGGCTATATATGCCAAGCATCCATAAGTTGTTCATGCCAAGTTACATACAACCCGAGACCATACTCCTAATGGTCAAATAAAACCTTGAGAATCCCATACAGAAGTACACACTGCAACACCAAGCCTATGGCCATATTCATGGTCATAAAGGTGAATACCACAATCAGAGCTAAAGTCCAAGTATCCATGCTCTCCTAGACAGTTCCCACTCTACAGCCTGCAAACTTAAAACATAAGTCTCGGCCAACCAACAATAAGACTTGTAATGAACCCAAAAGTAGTAAGCCAAGCACACATTGGCACATACCTTGGAAACTAAGTAAATAAACACTAAGCACACACACAAAGCAGCTTAGCACTATTCAGGCCGAATGTCCTTGCCTGAAAATAAAAGGATGGGCAGTGAGTAAAAACTCAGTAGGATTCACTCATATATATATCCAACTCAAAATTGAGTCTATTTAGTTAAGCTGAGTATTCACTCAAAGCTTAACCTCCCGTTAGCTAGTTCAACCTGCAAAACAAACACAAAGACAAGAAAACCAAGCATATACATATACAAGATAGATAACCATGGCAATTAATCCATAAGTGGGGTTAGCATGCACAAGGAATCACCAAAGCACACAAGTACACACACACACTCCACAATGTTGCTCTCGGCCATATAAACCTTACATGTACTCATGTGCATTCTTGCACACAAACCATTACCAATATACCATTTCCACTTGGAGCTCCCGAAATGCCAAGCAAATAGGCCACATTTACTTGCATTTCTAGTACATGTACACTAGTCAATTAGCTAATCAACATTTCAACCGAGTATAAACTCTAAGCCCATCAAGCAACTAAGGTCATTTGGCAAATTTAACCATCACTTAGCCACTCTAAACACTTGAACCATGGTGTATATTACCAAGCAAAATCAAGTGCCAGTGAACCCTACCTCAATAGCTCTCGGTCACAACCAAGCTTTAAGTGCCCAAGTGTTCCTCAACCTCAATGCCTAGCATAACAACACATAGGCATCATCAACACACAATCATGGATTAAACTACCATGTCTCACATGAAGAACACTAAGATACACACACTTAAGCTCTCGGCCAACAAGGCCCAATTTTATATACATGTGCTACCCATCATTCTAACACACCACATGATATTCTAATCATCATCGAACATCATCCATGGCATTATTTCCAATTAACCAAGTGAAATGCACCATTCCACTCTAATCCAAGCTTTCGGCCAAAGTGCTTATTTCACATAATAGTGTCCTTCACCAACTAACTCAACATACATAACACCAAATCATCAATGACTATTGTTTCATGGCATCATCACTATGTATTCAAGTAATGGACACCAATTTATATTGCTTCAAGCCCTCGGCCATATAGTCCAACTTCACATACCAATGTTCTTCATCATTCCAAACCAACATATGACGATCAAGTCATCAACTAACATTACTCATGGCATCAATGCCATGTAAACACAAGAAGAACATGATTTACCTCAAAGTATCCTTTTCGGCCAAACACAAATTTGCTCAACTTGTTGTTCTCCTCTCCAATTTTCCTAGCACAAGATCAAATAGGCAACAACAACACTTTGTCATGGATTAATTTCCATGAAAATGAAGAAGAACACCAAGTTTATTCACCAAACACATTCGGCCAACAATCCATTTTCCAAACTGAGACATTTCTTGCTCATTTAGCTTAATATAACTTCCATTGAGCACTTAGGTTCCTTGTACATGGAAGAACTACCATGAATTCAAGGAAATTAACAAGGTTACCTCAAGAACCCTAGCTCAAATAGGCTCGGCTCTTCTTGATTCTTCAAATCCATGCTTGAAATTGAAGTAGTCTAGCTCCGAAATCAAGCTCCCAAGCTTGAATCCTTCAAGTGTCTTCAAGATTCTTGGATTCAAGACCAATTTGTGAAGGAACTCTCAAGAACACACTTGGCCAAAGAAGAACAAAGGAAGCCCGAAATGTGCTAATTGAACAAGCTTCACTAACTCGGCCGAAATGGTTTAGGTTTTAGTTAGCTAAATACTTGCTTTTGCCTTCCATTTTCTTGCATGAAGCAATGATGCCCTCACCATCATAAGATCACAATGCCACCCTTGAAACTTATGTCTATTATGTCATTCAAGTCCCATCTTGGCCCATTATACCAAGCACAAGACAACACAAGTACCAAGGTGTCACAGTACCCAAGCATAACCGGCCATGTAACTAGACAAACAACTAGTTAGTTTAACTAGTAACTAGTGAATAGTACACTAGTGGTAGACAAGATTTTGACTAGTAATCATTGTTGTCTCCCACAATTTGGCTTAGTACACTACTAGTCCACATAACTTTTGCATGGCCGAAACTTCCAATTCCAAGTTTGTAGTTTTAATTGTATCACTTACACAAGTGTACAATTTGATCCCCTTTCTTGGATTTCTGCTTGTTTTTCCATAGTTCCTTCCCATGTGCATTTAGGCCCTGAAAGTCTCCAGCTTTACTTATAGACCATTGCACTATACTCCATAGTTCTTCTTACTCTCGCTTTCTGTTTTCTCTTATTTCCTTGGTTCTCCTTGGCCTAAGCCAAGCACTTAGGAGGTGCCTAACATGTGCTGCTCAAGAATGGCATGTCAGAGTGTGTCTGGGGGTGGCGTGTTGGGGGCCATACAAGTACGGTGTGTTAGAGACTCTTAAGCCGTCTAGTCGTACGTCCTCGTAGCCCATCTAGGTGACCAAACTCCCGGAAAGTCTAGGGGTATCCTGGAGGGGTAAACATCTTCAAAAGGAGGTCTCTTTTTTATATGAGATATCTCCGGCTAGACTTTCCTGAGGTTAGGTTCAGGTCCTTGGTGATGATATTCTCGAGGATATGTTCTGAAGGTGGTCTAGAGAATATCCGAAGGTGGACTTGGACGCACGAACTCATTCCAAGGTTATCCTTAAGAAGAGTAATAATCCTTTATGACCGAAGTTGGTCTGACATGTTCCCAGAGGCGAGGCTTATCTGACTCGCTTGAGGGTGCTTAAGGCCCTCCCTTTACCGAGGTATGATCGCCTGTTCTTGGTCAAAGGTGATGCATTTACCTAAGATGCCATATACGCGCGGGATCCTTCGGGGGCGATTGCCCTTCGGCTATCATATGCCCCCCCTCGAAAAATCCAAAGATGTGTCTTTGGTTTGGGAGGCTTTTAGGAATTCTTTGAAGTTCGAGTGATGTTCCTGGCGCTCCTGTCGAGGGCTTTGTCAGAGGCGTGCGATCGTTTCGTCTTATCATTCAGACGGGCACGTTGCTTTGGGAAACGCTATATAGGCTTGCTAGCTGTCAGGGGCATGCCCTCGTTTCTCACATCAGCTTACATGTGGCTATTGGTGAAGGGCACGTGGTTACGTCGGTTGTGTTAATTGCGTCTCTTCGCCTTCAAGAGGCAACAATGACGACGCTTCGCTTACCCCATTCGGTCTATATAAGCACTTCTCACCTCATTTCTTGTCACACTCCTCCCTTTTGCTCTCTTCTGCTCTAGAGTTCTTTCTTGTCTTTTTCCTTCTTCCGTCGGTGGATTCTACGGCGGAGCAATTTTCAGCATCCCTCATGATGGCATCCAAGAACCCCTATTTCGGTAAGACCTTCGGTGGGTGTTCTACTTTATAGCTCTCTCTTTTTTCTTCTAAGGTTGTTTCTCCGAAGTCTTCCTGTTTCCTTTCTCTATTTTCCTCGATGTTGTCCTTCTTTTTTTCTGGAAAATGTCGAATCCGACCCCGTTGATGACTGTCCGGCCTTTCCCCGAAAGCCTTCTTCCTCTCGAATCTCACCCTTATTCTACCACTTCGGAAAAAATGATGAAGTGGATGGCCAAATTTTACCTTTCTTCCTACGTTGTCCCGAGGTTACCTTTCTCGGGTACGTACGATTTCATGGCTCATTCGGATGAGGTTACCATTTACCAAGGTCAACTAAAAGCCGGTCTTCGGTATCATCCCCATCGCGTGATATGCGAATTTTGTAAGTTCCACGGGATTGCCATGAACCAACTCCCCCCAAATTCTTACTCTTACTTCAATTCTTTCCTCTACATGTGTGGGGTGTTTAAGATAAACCCCCACTTTCTTTTCTTCATGCAGTATTACAAACTCCACCCGGTCCCGAAGGGCGGCTTTTACTTCCTGCTTCCCCAAGGGTCTGGGAGTAAAAAGTTTACCTTTACCTTCGACAACAAGGACAGCTGGTGAGGGTGGCAGAAGAAGTTTTTCTTCCTTCGAGTCCCCGAGTTTTGGAACCGCGTGCCAATCAGATGGGCTTCGAGGACCCTGAAGATTGACATCGTCGACCCCTAGAAGCTCCTAACTCCAGAGCTGTCTCCCGAGTTTGATAAGTTTGATAGACTTATCTGGGCTGTGGCAGACCGGGACCTCAAGGTCCATGCGCTTTCATTCTACCCTTTTCCCATCAAGTAAGACCTCACAACCGAGGAGGTCCTTCGGGAACTGGGAGTGGTGAATGCCCACAAGAGTGAACCCGGCATGCCCGTGCCCGTTCTTCCGGGGAAGAAGGCTTGGATAGTCATGCTTCTTCGGGGCAAAATTTCATATGAGGTTTTTGCTGAGAGTAAGTCAGTTTTCAGGGTTTGATATCTGTTTTCCTTTTGGACTTACACTGATATTTTTTCCTTTTGCAGTGATGGGCGATCAATCCGCTGACCTCTACAAGTTGCTCTTCCTCGGCCAGGCCAAAAGGGGGAGCAAGCGCGTAAGAAGGTGCCTGCCAAGAGGAAGAAGACAGCTGGCGGACCATCTAAGTCCAAGAAGGCTAACGCTGCCACTCCTCCTCCCCCCGAAGATGTGGTTGAGGTGCAAGATCGGTCCCCTGCCCAACCTTTGACCCTCGTGGATCCTCCTCTGGATCCTACCCTCTTCGGGGCAGCACTAAGCCCCGTTTGATAGCCAAAGTGCTATCACCCTGACCACCTACCGACCACGGGAAAGAGGGAGCCAGACACCTAAGGTCTGGGACCTCGAAAAGGACTCCGGAGTAAAGGAAGTCATACACCTGTGGCATATGACCTCGGTAGCTCACCAAAACTAGCTTCGGGAACCAGCGTATTGCCTCCTTAGGGACGTTGACCAAGCCAGCTTCAGGGGAGAAGGACCGACCACCCTCCGCGGGAGAAAGCCCTCAAACATGGAACTGCCGAAGTACCAGCTTGACTTTGGGAAAAGGCCCCTCATCCCGAAGTGAGACATCGACCAGAGGGACCTCGGTTGTATGGCAAGAGCAATTAATGAGTTTCTGACACTCCGGTCACTTATGTCTCTGATACGCCACCTTCAGGCACGCTCTGATACGCCACCTTCAGGCACGCTCTGGCATGTCATCGTAGTCTGATGTCCTGTCACGAAGGGCTACAGCTTGCGGCACAAGGAGCCTACAGGTGGCTAGGGTCCTCCGTGCCCGGAAGTACACCATCCGACCATACACGTGTCGAACACGTGTCATAATCCAAAGGGGTCACCCCCTTTCTTTTATACAAAGAAAATGGTCACAGAAGGGGGGCTGGGCTCTCTTCTGGAGGAGAAAAAAGGGACAGAAAGGCTGGAAAACGGAGGACGCTCTCCTCTCTCCGCCTGAAGGCTCTTCCCTCCAGCCCTCAGAAGGATCTCCGCCAGGCAAGCGCCTCTTGTGCTTATTACTACGCCATTCTCTCTCTCTAAGCACTGATTTGGGCGTCGGAGGTTCCCCCCCAGAAAATCACTCCGGGGGCCTCCTAACCCTTGTTTTCTGAGTGTTTCAGCCAGGTCTCCCTGAGGAACCACTCCTCCGGGCTCTCCCCTGCACCGGAGGTACCTCCCGTCCTCACCTACCACGGGACCAAGAAGCTGCCGACCATCCTCTAAGGCGATCCGCCCTGGATGCCTTCCTTTCGCACCTCCGGGACCCCCTGCTGCCCACACCACTGCACACAGTGGAGATGCTGGCTCCGCCTAACCGGACCACATCAGATGCTGGCTCCGCGTGAACAGCATCATTCTGGCGCCGTCTGTGGGAACCCACTCCCAGGTCGCCGTCGTTGAAACTCGGCGTTCTAAGGACAAAAGGGACTCCCGAGGTCCCCGTCCGTGCCAGAAATTCAACCGGCAACCGAATAACGACAGCAGGAATTTCCCGGTCCAAGGGCAAAAGCCCCCTGACTATCGCCATAGGCTTCCTGCGTGAATTCCCACGCTCTGGCGTGGTCGAAAAGACGCAGTAGTCAAGCCAAAGAAGGCCGCAGCAAAATTCGGACCGAACGCCCTCTCCATCGGTACCTCGATAGGAAGAGAGTCTTGCGTCAATTCACAAAAGTATGGGAAACGAAGGCTAACGAGATGAGTCCTCGACGGGAAGCATAACCCCCGGAGTATGAACTACGGGAAAAGCAGGGTCGGGATGACCCAGACCTCCCCGAAAGAATTCCGCACCCGAGGAAAGAATCGCCATCTCCTCGGCAACGAAGTCAAAACCCATTGCCCCGAAAGGTCATCTACAACTTGACGTATGGGCAGAAGATTTCAACTCTACTTCCCTGGATGCGCTATTGCTGTCCGAAGTGACTCGCCTTTGCACGACGTCGCGAAAAGAAGTAGAGCATTCGGAAAAAGACTATCAAAATGGTGCATTGAACTCAAAGAGTACTACATCCCGTATAAGCCTAGAAGGGCAATAAGTGCCCAGATACTGGCAGACTAGATCGCCGAAATCCCAGAAGTAAGAAAGGCTGAAACCAACAAAGGGGACTCGCAACCAAAGGTGGGAAGATCCTACATAGAGGAATCTCGCAACCAAAGAGTCCCGAAAATCCTCATCAAGAGGCAGAAAAGTGCAGAGACGTTCCGGACGACATTTCCTGACTAAGGAAAAACTATGCAGGTGAAGGTATGCAACTTCGTTATTAGAATATATATCGGTAAAAAGGGTGCAGGACAACTCATCCGAGAGGCGTGAAAATGGCCAAAGACACGCCAACACCTGAAGATTGCCTTCGGAGTGGATAACCTCGGAAAGATTGTACCGAGCCACTCCAGACAGCACCCGAAGATGTGAAGCAGAAAATTACTTCACTGAGTGGGCTAAGGCAGAATTTCTAGCAACCATGCCGGCAAAAGGTGCACAGAAAGTTCGCCCGGAAGAACATGATATGCTGATTTGGCATGCCGACGGTGACAAAGGCCAATAATGATTTCCAGTCTAAGGACAGAAGGTTTCAAGAATTCGTCACCGACCTCGGAATAAAAAGGCACTTTAGCCCATTAGCTCAGCCCCCGAGCAACAGACAGACAGAGGTGGCCAAAAGAGCTTTAAAAGAGGGACTCTGAGAGATGCAAAGGGAAAGTGGCCAGGAAAACTTCCTACTGTACCAAGGAGTTATCAGACAACTCCCTGAGGGACCAAGGAGAAGACACTTTTCTCACTTATCCCCAGCACAGAAAGCCATTATCCATTTGAAGTAGTTCGGCCAGCATACAGATGTTTGGTGAAAGAGAAAGTAACCTCGTTGCCAAACACTGAGAAACGGCCGAGCTCGAAAGGAGGCCTTTCCGGCAAGTGCAAACCTGCATGATAGGCCAAAAGGAACAAGGAAAAAGAGACCTCACCCCCGAAAAGCCGAATTAGAACCTCATGAGGTACTTCGGCCAAACGAGAAAGGGCCCTGTTCGGTCCTAAAAATGAGGTCCAAAAGGGAGCAGACAAGCTCGGCAACACCGAAGGGAGAAAAACTGAAAAAGTACAAGGCACTCGGGCGCTTTAAAGAAATTCTATACTTAGAATTTTTAGACAAGAAATGGTGCAAGCCAGAAATTTGTCTAAGTACAGAAAGTTTTCCCCTGTATGAGAATGTTCGCCGAACAAAGCTGAAGCATAGACTCCCGAAAGTCTCATGTTCCTTCCGAAGATAGTTGGGTTATACGCCCAAAAGAGGGCAAGTCTACCGAACACGGTCGGCAAAGGACTGGCTGAAATTTGCCTGAAAGGAACATCGTTCACTACGAAAGTTCACCCAAAGAATGGCCGACGAAGCAAGTAAAGAAGGTACCGAAGTCCCTTGACCGAGAGTGGTCGGGACAATTGGGAAACAAAAAAGCTCACAAAGACTTAGCCAAAATTATGAAGATTTAATCCATTGAAGAAGGCCTTGATACAAGGAGAAGATTACAAAAAGGAAAGTACAAAGAAGAAGAAGAAGGCAAAGGTCCTAGAATATCTAAGGGACCCCGGCGTTATGGGAAGCTCCGGCTCCTGAGCTCTTCGCCACAGCCTTCGGTGCAGGAGGAAGCGGCGGCAAGTTGAGGAACTCAACTCTTGACCACATCCACCGAGGCCCCCCGGGAATATCCAGGGCAGCCAGAAAAGAAGGATCGAGGTCCGGATACTTCTTCAGAAATTGATAACGAGCAAGGCAGAAACCGTCCTGAAAAGCAACCTTGGACGTCTGGACGGCTTTACCTCTTTCAATGTCCAACTCGTCTGCCTCATGTTGAAGATCCGAAACCTCCTGCTGAAGGTCAAAAATCTCCTTCTCCAGCTCCTCAGTTTTCTTCTTCTCCTCCGAACTCTCCTTCAGCAAGCCGACCTCAGCCTGGAGTTCGGCATTCTCAGCCATCGCCTTCGCCAAAAGGGCAGACTCCCCTTCTTTTTCCTTTCGAAGGGCCTCATTGGCTGAAGTCAGGCTGATTAACTTATCGCCAAGGTCGGACATCTTCTTGGAAAAATCCTTCAAGAGCTCTTCTTGGCCCTTCAAGAATTCCTCCCGAAGACTAGCAACCTTCTCCTTGCATATTTCGCTCAGCTTGGTGTTCGTCAACACCGAGTTGGCGCAGAAAACTTTGGCCTTCTCCAACTTACCTTCGGCCCAAGCTCGGACCGAAGACTGCTTTGCTGCCCAAGCTCGGAGGTATCCACTATACCCCAAAAGCTGCAAAAAAGAAAGACAGTCAGTGAAAAGTTGCAGGAAAAGTGGAAAAGCCAGAGCACTTAGGCAGAAAAGTGGAAGCAAAAGTGAGAAGCCCGAAGGGTTACCTGAGCAGCATGCTGGGAAACTTTTGCAGCAAGGGCATCCTCGGAGGCACACTCCTCAGCGACTGCCTTGAAGGATGCCTGAGTAAGCACGCCCCTCGCCATTTGGGGAGCCATTTCCAGGCAGTCCTCGGAGAACAAGTTCATGTCCTCCGTGAAAGACCAGAACGGCTCCCTTGGGACTTTGCCCTTCGGGACGTGGGAATCCCGAAGATCCCGCCTTCGGGAGTGCTCAATCTTCCAAGGCAGGGGCGCCAAATCCTCTGCAAAAAGAAACATCTCATCAGGTAAATTTTCCTTAGTTATAAAAAAATGTGAGATTGCAGGAGAAAATAGACAAAGCTGCCGCGACTTCGGCACAGTCGTCATCAGAGTCACCAACCTTCTCCACGTCGGTCGGAACATGTTTGCCCTTGGCTCTTTGGTGTTTCTCTAATTCTTCAAAAGGAAGATCCTCCGAAGAGCCCAACAAATCTGCCGACATGGTAGGACTCAGAGGCGCAGGAATGGCCACCTCGGCAAAAACCTCCTCGGCCGTTTCAAGCTGGGAAAAAGTTGCAACCTCGGTCGAGGTAGCAGTGACATCGCCCGCCTCCGAAACGTCCTCCAGGGAGGGAGGAGGGGTGTTCCACCTCGCTCAGGCCCTGGCCTATAAGTTTCTAATTTAACTCACAAGCCCAACTCCAAAATTAAGTTTCTAGCATTCGGCCAAGCAAACCATGGCAACATTAAGTCTTATTTTCTTAAGTTGAGATGTCTGGGAGGTGGCCCAGGTGGCTTTAAAACAAGTCCAACAAATACTTGCAGCAAAGGCAAGGCCCAATACCACTAACTTGCACAACAAGCAATGTTTTAATTGATTACTTGCATACCAAGCAAGGCAACACTTAATGAAGCTTTTTTTTTTAGTGCATAATTGGTGTGCAATCAAGTGTGCTATCTATATGACAACCAAGAAGCCACATTCTTGGTTTGGATTTTGAAACCACAAGTTAGTATGTACATGATGCTTTCGGTCAACAACATACATATAATGGTGCACAACATTTCCATAAGACTAGGCCCATAACTATTCACATAAAAGTGACATACATTGGCCCAAAACATTAAGCATACTTGTACAAGCATAATGCCATCCATAAGCCCATGCATAACTTGGCATACAATACCAACAAAAGCATCACAAGTCTAGGCATCAAGGACTACACATATGTACACAAAAAGGGTAGTCTACCTAGTGTCCAACATGGCTACATGCCATGAAGCCGAAAGCTAAACATGCCAAGTTATTACATACCAAGACCATTAATGGTCAAACAGAACTTTGAGAATTCCATACAAAAGTACACACTGCAACACCAACCCAATTGCCTGATTCATTGTCATGAAAGCAAATACTATGATCAGAGCCAAAGTCCAAGTATCCATAGCTTTCCTAGACAAGTCTCCAACTACAGCCTGCATACTTATCACATAAGTCTCGGCCAACCAAAAATATAAGACTTGTAATGTACTAGAACTAATAAGCCAAGCACACATTGGCACATACCTTGGAAAACAAGCAAACAAGCACTAAACACAAGTACAGAGCAAGCTAGTACTACTCAGGCCGAATGTCTTTGCCTGAAAATAAAAGGATGGGCAGTGAGTAAAACTCAGTAGGATTCACTTATATATATATCTTCAACTCTAATAAGAGTCTATTTAGTTAAGCTGAGTATTCACTCAAAGCTTAACCTCCCATTAGCTAGCTTTACCTGCAAAACAAACACAAAGACAAGGAAAACCAAGCATATACATATACAAGATAAATAACCATGGCATATAATCCACAATTCCATAAGTGGGGTTAGCAAGCACATGGAAAGCACCAAAGCACACAAGAACACACACACACACCCCACATTTTGCTCTCGGCCATAATAACCATACATGTACCCATGTGCACATTGCACACAAAACACCATCAAACCATCCACTTCCACTTAGAGCTCCAAAATGCTAAGCAAATAGGCCACATTTACTTGCATTTCTAGTACATGTACATTAGTTAATTAGCTAATCAACAATTCAACCGAGTGAAAACTCAATAGCCCATCAAGCAACTAAGGTCATTTGGCAAATTTCAACCATCACTTAGTCACTCTAAACACTTGAACCATGGTAATTCACCAAGCAATATCAAGTGTTAGTGAACCCTACCTCAATATGCTCTCGGTCACAACCAAACTTCAAATGCCCAAGTGTTCCTCAATCACAATGCCTACCATAACAACACATAGGCATCAACAACACATAATCATGGATTAAATACCATGTACTCCAAGAAGAACACTATGTTACACAAGTTCAAGCTTTCGGCCATAATGCCCAATTTCACACAATAATGTTCTTCATTAAACTAAACCATCATATAATCTTCTAATCATTAATAACCCTTATTCATGGCACCATTACCATGTAATCAAACGAAGAACATAACATTACCTCAAAATGAACTTCTCGGCCAAATACTAACTTGCACACATTGATGTTCCTTGCTCAAAATTGCCTAGCATAAGATCAAATAGGCACCAATTAACCTTAATCATGGACTAATTTCCATGGAACTCAAGAAGAACACCAAGATTACTCATCCAATACTTTCGGCCAACAACCAACTTTCAAACCAACATCAAACTTGTTCAATTAACTCAATCTAACAACAATTGAGCTTCTAAGTCCCTTGTTCATGGAAGAAATACCATGAAATCAAGGAAACATAACATTACCTCAAAACCCTAGCTTGAACGTCTCGGCCTTCCTTGAATTTTCAAGAACCAAAGCTTGAATCCAAGTGAGCTTATGCCGAAACAAGTCTTTCAAGCTTGAATCCTTCAAATGCCTTCAAGATTTCTTGATTTCAAAACCAATTCTTGGATGAGCTCTCAAGAACAACTCTCGGCCTTAGGAAGAACAATGGAAGCCCGAAATGAAACAAAACAAATGGTGTTGACTTAATTCGGCCGAAAGACACTTGTGGTCAAAATGGCACTAACATAAGTCTTTAACTCTAACTTACTTGCATGGCTCACTAAAGTCCTCACTTGCTCACGGTTACACATGCACCATTAAAACCTTGATTCAAATGACACTTAAGTCCAAACATGGCCCATAATGCCAAGCACAAGACAAACACAAGTACCAAAGTACTATAATTGCCCATGTGTAACCGGCCATGTAACTAGAATAAAACTAGTTAGTTTAACTAGTTAACTAGTGAATAGTTCTTTAGTGGTAGACAAGACTTGACTAGTAATCATTATTCTCTACTAGTTTTGGTCTAGTCTTGCACTAGTAATCCAATAAACTTGCATGGCCGAAATGATCAACTTAAAGTTGATAGTTTTAATTGTACCACTCATTCAAGTGTACAATTTGATCCCCTTGTTGGGTTTCGGGAGCCAAACAGCGCAGCGGAATTTAACCGAAACCCTCCAGGATCCAAGTGAAACGGGGTAAACCGGGTGTTCGAAAATTTCATACCTAATTTTCGGTTGAGATCTCTCACTCAACTGTAGAGTCGAATCACAAAACCTGAACAGTTGACGTGTTCAGGCTCTCTATGGTATCCACACGAGCCTCTCGGGATCACCACGCTTCCACCACGTCCCGGCAGATGCGTTTCTCTTGCGCACGCAGTGCTAGCTTGCGTCCTCCAAGGAATTGCAAGAGAAGAGTGCGACTGTCCTTTTTGGAGGCTAGGGCAAGGAGACCTATGAATTTCTCACTTAAAAGTTGTATTTATAGTGAGACTCAACTTCCAGGCCTAATGGGTTTCAAAGCCCTAATCCAATTAGGATTTAATTTCGGGCTTAATAATGGCTCAACTCCTTGGCCCATTATTAATACGAAATTAAAGTGAAACCATAACCCAAATAATTAGCCCATGCACTCTAATGATCCAAATAGCTCTATGTGTGCGACCCAATAGGCTCTTGCCATGTTGGCAATGATCATAAATCACATTTATGATCATAAGCAATGAGCGGTGTCTAGCAACACATCATTGCTACCCAAGTGACAAGATTGTCGGTGAATCGACTAAACCTTTATGATCATCACCGATATATGCCATTGTCCCTTTGTCCAAGATATCAAGACTAAGCACGAGACATGGAATGTGTCACTCTCGTATAGCCCAATCTTTGGTTTCTTGATTACCGAGTAGACCAACTTAAACTGACGACATTGATATCATATATCAACTCATCGAAGCATGGCCATGCATTTTCTAAGTCTCACTCTATCAAGGGGCCCAAAGATATCACTCCCGTTACATAGGAGGGACAAATCCCATCTTGATCATACAAATCCCTCCGCATGATATGTGACATACCCAATGACCTCCTTCAAGTTCACTCAGTTACGAGCAACAAAGGAAAGTATCAAAGTATGTGACTCACATGTAGGGAACCTTGATGATCTTAGGTCGAAGGACTACATATACCATGATCACTATGAGAATCACTTATGACACTCATATAACGATCCATGAAAGTGTTCTCATGGTGGGTCGGTCCAGTACACAAGTTCTCAAACCTGTACCCATATGTAGACTAGATATCTCATATTAGTCTCCACATATGCTAGTCATTATGTATTATTGCAACCCGCTCCACAATAATACTAGACTAGGGACGTTTAAGAATATCATTATTCTAGGGTTACAATTATGCTTATTACGTTACGCAGAAACAAAACAACAAACATAATTGCTGGATTAATGCCTCAATAAAATATCATGACTCAATGTGCAAAAATACAATCATCTCATGATTGGCTTTTTGGGCACAATACTAACACCCCTTTCTCTGTTTTCTGTCTGTTTTTCCATAGTCTAGTTTCTATGTGCAGTTTAGCCCTGAAAATTTTTAGCTTTACACGTAGACCACTGTACTAGTTTCCATAGTTCTCCTCATCCTTCCTTTATGCTTTTCTTTATTTTCCTTTGTTTTTCTTGGCCTAAGCCAAGCACTTAGCAGGTACCTAACAAGGGGTGTCCCTCTTGGCCTTCTTGGCAGAAGCTGATCCTCCACCAGAAGCCTTCTTGGTCTTCTTGGCGGAAGACGGCTCACCCCCAGAAGCCTTGCGCCTTTTCTTCGTTTGTTATCCCTTCACGGACTGACCAAGGAAGAGTGATCTATAGTAGGTGGCAGACTCCTCGCCCATCTCTGAAAAAGAGAGAAAGAATCAATGTAAGTCCACAAGCACATATGCTGAAATATTTTTGAAAGATACTTACTTTCAGAAAAGGCTTCGAAAGTGAGCTCGCTCTAAAGGAGTCCCACCAGCCAAGATTTCTTCCCCTCGGTAGTAGGAGCTGGCATGCCGAGATCCATCTTCTGCTTCGCAACCACCCCCAGCTCCTGAAGGATGTCCTCGGTCATGAGTTTCCACATGATCGAGAAAGGGTAGAGAGAGCGTGGAGGGACCTCGGCATCCCAGTCAGCGACAGCACGGATTCGTCTGTGAAAGTCCCCAAACCTAGCTGCCAACTCAGGAGTCAGCAACTTCCTAGGGTCTGTGACATCCGCCTCCAGCTTTCCCCAAGCCCACTTAGTCGGGACGTGCGACCAGGCCTCTGTTAGTGTTGTGCTCAAAAGCCAATCATGAGATGATTGTATTTTTTCACATTGAGTCATGATATTTTATTAAGGCATTAATCCATCAATTATGTTTGTTGTTTCATTTCTGCGTAACTTAACAAACATAATCGTAACCCTAGAATAATGATATTCTTAAACGTCCCTGGTCTAGTATTATTGTGGAGCGGGTTGCAATAATACATAACGACTAGCATATGTGGAGACTAATATGAGATATGTAGTCTACATATGGGTACAAGTTGGAGAACTAGTGTACTGGACCGACCTACCATGAGAACACTACATGGATTGTTATATGAGTGTCATAAGTGATTCTCATAGTGATCAGGGTATATGTAGTCCTTCGACCTAAGATCATCAAGGTTCCCTACATGTGAGTCACATACTTTGATACTTTCCTTTATTGCTCGTCACTGAGTGAACTTGAAAAAGGTCATTAGGTATGTAACATATCATGCAGAGCGATTTGTATGATAAAGATGGGATTTGTCCCTCCTATGTAACAGGAGTGATATCTTCGGGCCCCTTGATAGAGTGAGACTTAGAAAATGCATGGCCATGCTCGGATGAGTTGATATACGATATCAATGTCATCAGCTTAAGTTAGTTTACTCGGTAATCAAGAAACCAAAGATTGGGCTATACGAGAGTGACACATTCCATGTCTCGTGCTTAGTCTTGATATATTGGACAAAGGGACACTGGCATATATCAATGATGATCATAAAGGTTTAGTTGAATCATCGACAATCTTGTCACTTGGGTAGCAATGATGTGTTGCTAGACACCGCTCATTGCTTATGATCATAAATGTGATTTATGATCATTGCCAACATGGCAAGAGCCTATTGGGTCGCACACATAGAGCTATTTGGATCACTAGAGTACATGGGCTAATTATTTGGGTTATGGTTTCACTTTAATTTCGTACTAATAATGGGCCCAAGAGTTGAGCCATTATTAAGCCCGAAATCAAATCCTAATTGGATTAGTGCTTTGAAACCGATTAGGCCTGGAAGTTGAGTCTCACTATAAATACAACTTTTAAGTGAGAAATTCGTAGGTCTCCTTGCCCTAGCCTCCCAAAAGGACAGCCACACTCTTCTCTTGCAATTCCTTGGAGGACGCAAACTAGCACTGCGAGTGCAAGAGAAACGCATCTGTCGGGACGTGGTGGAAGCGTGGTGATCCCTAGAGGCTCGTGGAGATACCATAGAGAGCTTGAACACGTCAACTGTTCAGGTTTTGTGATTCGACTCTACAGTTGAGTGAGAGATCTCAACCAAAAATTAGGTATGAAAATTTTTGAACACTCGGTTTACCCCATTTCACTTAGATCCTGGAAGGTTTCAGTTAAATCCCGCTGTGCTGTTTGGCTCTTGAATCCCAACAGCCTCCACCACCATCAGGAAGAAGAACTTCCTTTGCCACCCTCGCCAGCTATCCTTGGTAGTGAAGGTGAACATAAATTTCTTGCTCCCAGATCCCCGAGGTAGCATGAAATAAAAGCCACCCTTCAGAATCGGATAGAGCTTGTAGTATTGCATGAACAGGATGAAATGGGGTTCTACCCCGACGATCCCACACATGCAGAGAAAGGCGTTAAAATAGTAGTATGAGTTTGGAGGAAGCTGATTCACGACTATGCCATGAAATTGGCAAAAGTCACAAATCATCTTCACAAGAGGAAACCGAAGTTTGGCCTTCAGTTGGGCTTGGAAAATGGTAACCTCGTCACCTTGATTCATAAAGCAAAACTGGCCTAGGCGAGGTAACCTTGTGATGGCATAAGAGGGAAGGAAAAATTTGGTCTTCCATTTTTCTAATTTTTCAGGAGTGGTGCAACAAGGGTGAGGCACAAGAGGTTGCCAGCTCTCGGGAATAGGCATAGTAGACAAAAAAATGTCTTCAGGAAATCAAAGAAAAGAAAAGAAATGAAAGGAACTCCAGAAGTCAGAACCTACCAAAAGACTTGCCAAAGTCTAGGTTTGAGGACACTGTCGTGAAAGATCACCGGAAATTGCTCCGCCGCTAAGACCATCGCGAAAAAGGAAGGAAAAGCAAGAGCAAAGCGAGTGCAAAGAAACACAAATGAAGAGTATGATGGGAGAAAGGCCTTTATAGATCGAGAAACAGCAGCCAAGAGGCCATCATAAATGCTGTGTGAAGGCGAAGCGTCGCCATAATTGCTCTTCGTGCATGAAAAGGTGTGCCCATCCCAGCTGATGCCTACCATGTGTTACCCATCGTCAGCAACAAGGTCTCATTTTTCTGGCATCCAGAAAACTCAGGCACATTGCTCGAGACTGACACACCTAGTTTCAGGAAGCGTCGATCCATTAGCCTATGGCGGGAAAAGTGAACGAGTTGAGAATCTCGAGAATACCGAAAGCCGGATAGACGACACCTGTCCGAACAGGGCTTATCGCCTAAAAAGTGAAGTACCTCCCCTATTGACGTCGTACTCTGAGCATGAAGTACAAGAGGTCAGGCGTTCAAGGCTCCGTGCCACCCTGTTCGACCGAAAATGGACATCCTACTACATGGACCTCCGGGAGTCCATGAGGGCGTCCTGACAAAACTGCCAAGTTAAGCACAAGACGGACGCCAGAAGGGCTACTTACTGAAGTCTTCACTCCGACTTTCCAAGGGGGGCATGTGATAGCCAAAGTGCTATCACCCTGACCACCTACCGAGCACGGGAGAGAGGGACCCCGACACCTGAGGTCTGGGACCTCGGAAAGGACTTCGGAGTAAAGGAAGTCATACACCTGTGGCATACGACCTCGGTAGCTCACCAAAACCAGCTTCAGGAACCAGCGTATTGCCTCCTTAGGGACGGTGACCAAGCCAGCTTCAGGGACAAAGGACCGACGACCCTCAACGGCAGAAAGCCCCCCGAAGATGGAACTGCCGAAGTACCAGCCTGACTCCGGGAGAAGGCCCCTCATCCCGAAGTGAGACATCGACCAGAGGGACCTCAGTTGTATGGCAAGAGCAATTAAGGAGTCTCTGACACTCCGATCACTTACGTCTCTGATATGCCACCTTCAGGCACGCTCTGGCAAGCCGTCGCAGTCTGATGTCCTGTCACGAAGGGCTACAGCTCGCGGCCCGAGGAGCCTACAGGTGGTTAGGGTCCTTCGCACCCGGAAGTACACCATCCGACCACACACGTGTCGAACATGTGTCATAATCCAAAGGGGTCACCACCCTTTCTTTTATACAAAGAAAATGGTCACAGAAAGGGGGCTGGGCTCTCTTCTGGAGGAGAAAAAAGGGACAGAAAGGCTGGAAAATGGAGGACGCTCTCCTCTCTCCGCTTGAAGGCTCTTCCCTTCAGCTATCAGAAGGATCTCTGGCAGGCAAGTGCCTCTTGTGCTTATTACTACGCCATCCTCTCTCTTTAAGCACTGATTTGGGTGTCGGAGGTTCCCCCCCGGAGAATCACTCCGGGGGGCTCCTAACCCTTGTTTTTTTAGTATTTCAGCCAGGTCTCCCTGAGGAACCACTCTTCTGGGCTCTCCCCCGCACCAGAGGTACCTCCCGTCCTCACCTACCACGGGACCAAGAGGCTGCCGACCATCCTCTAAGGTGATCCGCCCTGGACGCATTCCTTTCGCACCTCCGGGACCGCCTGCTGCCCACACCACTATACATAGTGGAGATGCTGGCTCCGCCTAACCGGACCACATCAGATGCTGGCTCTGCGTCAATAGCATCACTGTTCTTACTGCGTTGACTTCGGCCGTGTGAATATCTGCTCAGGAGCTCTAAGAGAGTAGAAGAAGGAAGGGGAAGAATGTTCTCAGTGAAGTCCGGGGGGGCAAGTTTGAAGATGATGTCATGGAAGTTCCACTAGGTTGGTTCCTTAGCCATTCTTCTACAAATCTTAGGGTTTTTTGCATCTACGATTTTTTAGATGAATGGCTAAGGGATGACGTACTAGCGGAACTTCGGCGTGATATTGCAAAGGACATCCCTGCTACTCCCTAGATGGAGACTTACGTCCGTTGGAGGGCTCTTCGGGATAGGCGGATCCCGCAGGATAAGGTGCCGAGGGAGCCCTTTTAGATGTTCACAGAGGAGACGAATTTGTTCTTTGAGGATAGCCAGCTGATGGCTCCCCAGATGGCGATGGGGGTGATGACCAATGCTACCTTCCAGTCGCTTGTCACCGAATGCCCCAATGAAGAGATCCTCGCGGCAAGGATGGCCGAGCATGCCGCCCAGGTAGTTCTCTTTTCTCTCTTACATAGAAAATTTTTCTTCCAAGTTTCTACCGTCTTCTGATACTCATTTGGGGCTCCCTTTTTTGCAGCTTTTCGCATACAGCGGGTACTTTCGTGCCTGGGCGGCAAAGCAAACAGAGTCCCGTTCTCAGTCCAAAGATTCTTTGCGCAAGATGAAGGTGTTCTGCGCCAAATACGTCCTTAAGTACGGTAAGCTAAACAAGATCACCAAGGAGGACATTGTGAATCTTCGGGCCGAGATCGCGACGAGTATGCAGGAGCTCCTTGTCGACTTCACAGCCAAGGTCGAGGACCTCGGCTTAGGGTGTGCAGTTCTTTCTTCTGAGAATGAGGCCCTTCAGAAGGAGAATGCTGAAGATAGCGAGAACCTTGCGAAGGTGCTCGCTTTGAATGCCGATCTCCAGGCTGAGGTTGACTCTTTGAAGAATGAGGCAAAAAGCAAGAAGAAGAAGAAGCTGGAAGGGAAGATTGCTGAGCTCACAGCCGAGCTGTCAGCCCTAAGATCCGGGAAGGATCAGTCTGACCAGATGACGAAGGTGTCTTATCAAGACGGCTTCTGCTTGGCGCATCATCAGGTCCTTCTTCGGTACCCTGAGCTCGACCTCTCCCACCTGTCTGCTCTAGATTTTCCCAAAGAGCCCAGGTGGACATGGTCTACCTAGAGTTTCTCAATCTTCCCATGCCTCTGGCTGAGCCAATTGAAGATGATGATGCCGCAGAGACGTCGGATGCCCCTGCCCAGCCTTAGGCTTCTTCTTTCTTTTTTGTAATACTACTCCTTTGTACTTTGCCTTAAGATTTTTAATGAAGATTTTTTCTCCAATCTACATTCTTCCTTCTGAATATGATTCTTCAGAAATCAGTGTAATCCTAAGTGTGTATTTTTGGCGAACGTTCGTACTTATTTCTTCGAAAAGAATCATTTTAGACCTTTCCCGTACTCACCGGGTTTTTTAGACTCCAACAAGGAGTTAGTTCCTAAAGGAAAACCATTAAGGAACCTTTATTCAGTAACGCGACCATATTCGGCCTGTGTTTTGATTGACGACTTCGGTGATGAGTGATTACAAGTTTTCTTTTTGAAAAAATGTCTAAGTGTAGAATTTTTTCAGAGAGTATGAATGCCAAGTATTTTTCAACTCTACTCCCTCGGTATCACCCAATTTGTAGACCCTTGGGTGGACTTCATCGAGGACCAAATAAGGTCCACTCCAGTTTGCCCGAAGTACCCCTTCTGATGGCTTTCTTGGCTCAAATTCGATCTTTCGGAGAACAAGGTTGCCTTTTTTGATCTCTTTCCTTCTTATGTGTATGTTAGCAGTGCGAGCTATTCTTTGTTGGAAAGTCTTTCTCCTTAGTTCGGCCATTTCATGATGTTCCTCGGTGAGGTCTAGTTTTGTCCTTAAGTCGAGATTATTTCCTTTTTCGTCGAATACTTGTACTCTTATCGAAGGCTGTGTGACCTCAATGGGAATGATGGCTTCTGTCCCATACATGAGTAAGAAAGGGGTTTCCCCGGTGGCCCTTCGGGGAGTCATACGATAGCTCCATAGCACACTTGGGAGCTCTCCTGGCCATTTCCCCTTTGCTTCCTTTAGCCTCTTCTTCAAGCCATCTTTTATTGTCCTATTGGATACTTCAACCTGCCCATTACTTTGAAGGTGGGCTACTGGAGCGAAATGCATTTTTATGTGAAGGTTGGCTGCGAATTCCTGGAATCCTCTATCCATGAACTAGGTTCCATTGTCGGCCACTATTACCCTTGGTATACCAAATTGGCATATAATGTTCTTCCACACGAACCTTTGGGTATCCTTTGCTGAGATAAATGTTAGTGGCTCCAATTCTATCCACTTAGCAAAGTAGTCCACTGTGACAATGCAGAACTTTACCCCACCGGGCGCATTTGGAAGAGGTCCGATGAGATCAATATCCCATACGGCAAAGGGGCAGGGATAATTTGCTGAAGTTATTCTTTCCAAAGGTAACTTTTAGATGTTGGTGTGCTTTTGGCAATTGTCACATGTTCGGAAAAATTGCGTTCCATCTTTCGTCAAGGTAGGCCAAAAGTATCCTTGGTGAAGTAATAGTCCAGCAAGGGCGTATGTTCCTATATGGGAGCCACAGGCTCCTCCGTGGACTTCTTCGAGTATTGTTCTGACATCATCTTTGCTTATGCATTTCTGTAGGGGCTGGCATACCCTTGTCTGTATAGTTCTTCTCCAATGAGGAAGTAACTTCCCGAGTGCTTTCGTACTCTTGCAGCCTCTTTGGGATCCTTCCCCCGTGATTGCTACGCACATCAATTATGTACTAGCTTGCTTCAGCACCTCGTAGGGTTCCTTGGATTTGGCCAAGGTGTCAGCTTGTCTATTATCACTTCGGGGCACATTTTCTATTTGTCCTGAGTCGAACTCCCCAATAAGTTTTTTGACGAGGTCATGATATTTTGCCAAGGTTAGATCCTTCGCCGCGTACTCCCCTCTTGTTTGCCGGACTACTAGCTGTGAGTCACTGCGGGGTATGAGGTTTTTTACGTTGACTTTTTTGGCTAGCTTTAGTCCTGCTATCATGGCCTCATATTCGGCGATGTTATTGGTAACATCGAAACCAAATTTGATTGCTTTTGTGGCCTCCATGCCGTTGGGCCCTCGGAGGACTATTCCAGCGCCTTGATGTTCTGCGCTTGAGGCTCCATCGACAAAGATTTTCCACTCTAGATCTACCTTTGCTCGGTCTTCCTCGTTGGTTTCAGCATTCTCCATTTCTGGGATTTCGGCAATGAAGTCTGCCAGGGCCTGGGCTTTTATTACCCTTCTAGGCTTGTAAGTGATGTCATACTCTCCGAGTTTGATACACCATTTTGATAATCTTCCCAAATGCTCCATTCTTTTCATGATTTCACGCAGAGGCAGGTTACTCCGGACAGTGATAGTGTGTCCTTGGAAGTAGGGTCGCAACCTTCTGCCTGCGAGTACTAAGGCTTAGATGGCCTTTTGGAGCAATGGGTATCTGACCTCGGCGCCATGTAGGGACTTGCTTACAAAATATACTGGCCATTGCCTCCCACCTTCTTCTTTTAGTAGGACCGAATTGACCGTCTTTTCTGTAACTGCGAGGTAGAGGATGAGGGGTTCTCCTTCTCGGGGTTGCCGAAGCGTTGGCAGGTTGGTTTAGTAGCTTTTAAGCTCATCCCAAGCTTTCTGGCATTCTGATTTCCATGGATGCTCTTGGGCCCCGAAAGTGTCGTCACCCTTGGGGACTTTGGTGAGTACTTTGAAGAATGGGCGACATCGGTCACCGTACCTGGAGATGAATCTACTAAGGAAGGTGATTCTTCCGGTAAGTCTTTGTATGTCTTTGATGGATGTAGGTGTTCAAAAATTTAGCAGGGCTTTGACTTTCTCAGGGTTGGCACCTATTCCCCTTTCTGATACCATAAACCCGAGAAACTTTCCTGCATTTACTCCGAACACACACTTTTTGGGATTATGACGTATGCCAAACTCCCGAAGTCGTTGGAAGGTTTTGGCTAGGTCGGTGATATGATTACCATGCATTTTGCTCTTGACTATCATATCATCAACGTATACTTCCATGTTTCTCCCAATCTGAGAATCAAATACCCTATTCATCAGCCTTTCATAGGTAGCCCCTGCATTTTTAAGCTCGACGGGCATCCTGATATAGCAGTAGGTACCTATCTCCATGATGAAGGACGTTTTTTCCTCATCTTCGGGGTTCATTCAGATTTGATGATATCCACTAAAGGCATCGAGAAGGCTAAGCAGCCCGTATTCGGCAGTTGCACCCACCAGCTAATCTATGGCTAGCAAAGGGTAAGAGTCCTTTGGGCAGGCGTCGTTCAAATTTCGGAAGTTGATGCACATTCGGAGTTTTTCATTCCCCTCTTTCATGGCAATAACCACGTTGCTAAGCCATTCGGCGTATTTAACTTCTCTTATTACTCCGGCCTCGATGAGGCGGTGGACTTTGGTTTTAACAAAGGAATTCTTACGAGCCGATAGACTCCATTCCTTCTGCCGAACTGGTCTGGCGTTTGGTCGACTCTAAGGCTGTGGCAGATTATGCTGCGGTCGACCCCAGGCATATCCTTCGGTGAGTAGGCAAATAGATCTTTGTTCATGAACAAGAAGGATACAAGCCGCTTTTTGTCATCCTCGACCAATTTTTTCCCGATTCGGGTGCTTTGGCCAGGGATCAATTCTACATCCTCTGTTTCTATTTTTTCCAGGCTTTTGATTTCCTCCTTCACTGTTTCTTCGCCCGTCATGACTGTTTTTTCCTTCAGTAAAGTTTGCACTTGGATTTTTGTTGGGCTTTGTCTGGCTTTTGTGAAGACCTTTCTGACGTCGGTTTGGTCAATGAAGATCTCTGCGTCCCCGCCTTCGGTCGCGAAGGTGACCGTTAGGTATTTTACGTCCGGGAGGATGTGGAGGTTGTCTTGAGTATGCCTTCCAAGGATAACATTGTAAGCCGACGGCACATCGATGACAATAAATCTTGTCATGACAGAGGCGATCAACTCTTTCTGGCTATGGGGCGAGATCCTTTTCAGCATCAAAGGTAGGTCGATACATCCGAGAACTGAAAATTTGGAGGGTCTTACGCCGAAGGTGGGGGAATTGACCATACTGAGATCGCCTGTTGCAATGCCCAACTTAGGCAGCATATGCGAAAAGATGACGTCAGTATTTGAGCCGTCATCGAGGAGTACCCTTTTGACGTCCCAGTTTCCTATCCTTGCCATGACAAGGAGTAGGTCATCGTGGGGGAACTTTACTGTAGACCTATCTCTACGAGTGAGTTTATTCGGTGAGTTCCCATACTCCATTATGGAGATTTCCTTTATTATTCCCTTTCTCTCTGCCGAGGGTATTCCGGTAGTGATGGTTTGGATAACCCCCGCTGATGGTGGCAGATTTTTTTGAGGACTACAGTCCTGATGTCTATCCGAATCATACTCTTCATCGTCCGCCCTCCTTTGCTCTTCCTTCCTTCCTTTCGGCGAAGGGATCCGTAAGTACCGCCGGAGTTGACCCTACTTGATCAGGGACTCGGTATATATCCTTAGTTGAAAACAATCCTCAGTGTCGTGGCTGTGATCTCGGTGAAATTGATAGAATTTCTTCATGTTCTTCTTGTTTTTCGAGGTCATGGCCTTTGACCTTGGAACTGTGGTTCCTTGCCTTTCTAGCACCATAAGGATGCTAGCTCTTGTGGTGTTTAAGGGAGTGAATGTCATTGGCATTTTCCCCTTTACTTTTGGGGCCTTTCCCCTTCATTTTGATGTCGAGGCTGATGACTAGGCCTTTCGGGCCGTGGGTGCTCTCCTTTAGGTCCTCCCATTCTAAGCTCCTCGGTTGTCATATGCTGTTCGGCCCTTCTATAGAACTCCCCTAGAATGTCTGGGGGATCTTTGGAAAACTCATAGAATAGCTGGGAGTCCCTTCAAAGTCCCCTAATCATTTCAAGCATGTGAATTTCTGGCCTGAAATCGGGCACGCTCCATGCCTCTCGGTCGAACCTTTCAACATAGTCGCAAATGGTCTACCTACCTCGCTGGGCTATGTTGAACATTTGCATTGGCATTTTGGCGATTGGCCTACTGCCGATGAACTGCTAGGTGAAGGTAATGGATAGCTCTTGAAAGCTTAGCAAGCTTCCATGGGCCAGAGAATGTTACTTCAAAACACTTACAGAGAGTGGCGTCATCTGTGCCATGGAGTACCATGCTTCGCTTATATTTTGTCAAGTGCGCCAGAGGGTGACTATGCCCATCGTAAGTTTCTAGGCGTGGCACCTTGAAATCACTAGGCATGGGCGCCTCCACCACCTCGCGCACAAATGGTGACTCTTCTCCAGTGTAAGAGTCAGACAGCCTGGACCAAATTGGCTTTCGGGAGATCTGCCTCGCAACCTTCTCCAGTCTTCCTAGGATTTTCTCCACGAGGACAGCCGTGTTAACTTCTCCTTGCTGCCTGGTGTTCGGTGGTAATGGTGAATTTCTTCTCCTTCTCGGGGAGTGACTTCGACGGTGAGGAGACTGGGACCTTCGATAAGGGGATGCACTCCGTTGGCAGGAGGCCCTAGTCTCTTTCGGAGCTCCCCCCCTGATGGGTCGCTCCTCAACAGGTTCATTTTCTATTGAGGACGCATCAAGGGAGTCCTCACTCCCCGAACTTCGGTGTGTGGACCTTGAACTCATTTCCCGACGAACAGCCAAGGGAGAGGCCCTTCGGACCAGAGGAGATTGAGGCAACCTCTAATCAAGCTGCTGAGTTATTTCAGTGATGATGGAGTGTTGGAAGTCTCACAGAAAACCCATCATCACCGTCAGAGGACGGTCGTCTTCCGGTACAGAAGTTTCTGCCATAGGCTGGGTGGTCGCCTGCTGAGCCCCGGGTGCCGAGGGGGACCTTGGGAGCCCCTTGTCTTTTGAGCGCCTTGTGTCCATAACGGTGACTTGAGGGAGATTTCCCACAGACGGCGTCATGTGATGCCCATCAACATCTCCACTGTGTGTCATGGTGAGGGTGGCAAGAACCTTCAGTGCAAAAGAACGTTCAAGGAGAATGCATCCTGAGATGACCACCTGGAAAACAACGGAAGCAAAGCTTAGGAGGTCCCTAAAGTGTTTTCTGGGGAGGAATCTCCGGCGCTTGGCACTTAAGCCAAGAGAGGATAATAAAAGTAGCCCACAAGGCAAATCTTGGGAAGCCTTGGGAATACTAGTAGAATGTAAAAAGGGATTTCCAAAAAGATAGATGATCAAGGCTTGGCACTTAAGCCAAGAAAGAGATAACAACAGAGAAAAGAAGATAGCTCAATATGGACCTTCGGGCGAGACTCAAGGAAGATTCATGGCCAAGAGCCATGCTATAGAATCAGAAATGGTTGTTTTATGAGCTGCACCCAGAGTTACTGGGTAAAGGGCTATACTATTAGGAAAGGAAGGTAGAAGACCTCGAGAGGTTAATGACAGAGGGCAATTGCCATGAAGGGCAAGACATGCCCCATCTTCATTGAAGAGACTAGAATTGCCATAAAGAGGCCAGCTATGCCTCCACCAGTACATATTTTGATCCATGGAATGACATATAAATTATGGATCAGGACCTTAGTATGTCGAGAGCAGGAAGAGACAAATTAAGGATACTGGAAGAGTATTCCAGATTGAGACTTCAAGAAAAGCATAAGGGGACCATGAAGTCAAAAGAGCTAAAGATGTTGATGAAGAAATGGACCAGGTCAAGATTGGGTTAGAAAGACCCTGACAAGTAACATTTTATTTGACAGTCATGAGATATCAGCTTGAAGTGATACTAGTACATCATTGTCCATGGTGCCTGTTAAGCTAGACAAAGGCATGAACTTAGAAGCGTGCACTAATGAATGCCTGGGAAAAACTACCAGGGATGAATTTATGAATGACAAACGAGGAGAAAACTTGCATGCTAGGCTACTGAAGAATATACAGCCTATGATGTCATAGCCAGATAGTACTCACGCTGGCTTTGTGCCAGAAATTTAAAGATAAATAGTGGTGCTAGGAAAATTTACCTAGTGATGAACCACAAATTTTTGGAATGTTTTCCTGGGTTAGTCCCAGAAAATCATTTAAGGATGAAGCACAAACCCACATTAATGATAGGTGATTACCTGAGTATAAAGAGGAAGCTGAAGAAATCATGAGGCAGGGGAAAGAATGCCCTGATTGAGGCAGAAATATACTGCTGCCCATCCCATAAATGGATGTGGTGCGAATGAGCCTGAAAGGTAGACTACTCACAGTGAGCATAGTTTGGCTACTGAGCCAAATACCAGGTTTTAAGTGCCTAGACCCAGCAAGGATATGTAGGACAGAATGTGAAAGTTACCACGAAGGAGTTTTCTGAAAGCCAGGAACATTTACCTGGAAAGCATTGTGCTTTATGTGGAAGAGAAAGATTGACCTCGAACCTGGATATTTCCAGCCGAGAGTCAGAGGAGAAAGTGTCTTAAAGACAACTTTCAGGACCAAAAGTGGTCCCTCTAAGTACACGGTGATGCCATTTGGGCTCACTAGTAATGACATATAGGTGTGCTCAAAAGATGAAAAGCCCATAAAGAGCACCTAAGAGTGGTGCTAAGCCTGTTCAATGATAGGAGTTGAATGGTAAACTGAGTGCCAACTCTGGGCTAAGGAGATTGAAATCCTCAGACAGTTGATCAATAAGCAAGGTTTAGCTGTTGATCCCGAGAAGGACTTTAACTTATCTTGGAATGGAAGCAACCTTAATATGAGGGATTTATGAAGAAAATTGACTGCAGCCCAATACTGGTTTTACCAGACCCTACTAAGAAATATCAGTTATTCATTGATGAGATGGAGTCTTAGAAAAGGGAAACAAGCTATGACTTGTGGATCAAGGCAAATAAAACCTTATGAGTAAAGTTATCCAGTTATAATCTGGAGTTGACAAAGAAAATTGAAATCTTGAGAGAGAATAATGGATATTTATATGGCCAAGGAAGGGGGCTACTTGGCAATTAAGGTAGTTTACCAGTGTTCTGGTAATAAACTACGGGCTACATGAGGAGGATATTTTTTACTCTTAGGAAATTTGGAGGACCAAATTTCTTAAGGTGGAGAGTGTTGTTACACCCGGAAAGGGCTAAATGACTAAGTCCCGGGTTAAGTGGATTAGTGGCATAAAAAGTTTCCTAATTTGGAAACTTAGCCAATTAAATTGAGGAGACATGGAAATTTTTTTTCCTAATTGGGAATTGAGCACAGTAAGCTCGGGAGACCTTAAATTAATTATGGAATAGGCATAAATGAGTGTTGGACACTCTAGAAATTAAACTTGGCTAAGGCCAAGAGAATTGGTGATAAAAATGGTGAAATTTGAAGTTGAGGGACTCAATTGTACAAATGAAGTTTTTGTGGGAGGACTCAATTGAACAATTGAAGAAAGGTGGAGGGCCAAAGGAGGGATTAGACCATTTTGCATTGCATTTTAAGCCATGGCTGGCCATCCCATGATTTTTTCCATTTAAAATGGCCACATAAGCCTCCACTTGGAATATTAAAATGATCCCACCAACCTTGTCCCCGACTTGCCATATAATATAATATATTTACTATTCTTTGTCTCCCACTTTACATTATTTAATTCTCCTCACCATCACTTGTCCAATCAATACTTTAATGGCCATTTGACTTATTTTCCCACCCATTTGAATCAAATGGCCAGCCATTCCTCATGAATGTGCATTTAATATGCATTTTGGTGCATTTTCCCTTCATTTAGCACCATGACCGGCCACCCTCTTTGAATATACATTTAATATGCATTTGGAATGCATTTGAGCCTCATTTCACTTCCAAGTGCAAGCCGGCCATCCCATGCTTTCCCCATTTCAAACATTTCATCTCTCTCTCTCTAGCTCACTTTGCTCTCCCTTCTCTCTAAGTTTCGGCCATGGCTTCTCCAAGCTCTCTTCATCTTCTTCCTTCACTCTAAGTCTCGGCCATGACTAGAAACACTCATTCTCACACATGCAAACACATTTTCTTAGTGATTTCAAGCTTCTAAACACATCTAGAGCAAGAATCAAGCAAGATGAAGAACATCAAGAAAGAAACATGTGAGAGGTTAAAAGTTCTAGAAGTTTCGGCCGTATGGAGATTTTTGTGTTCTTGAGCTCAACTCAAGAGCTCATGAACATGCATGTCATTTCTAAGCCATGAGGAGCAAGAAAAATCAAGGAAAACTTCAAGGAAGAACAAGCTCAAAATTCGGCCAAAGAAAGGTTGTAAGTGAACCAAGTTTTCTTGGTGATTTTATGTGTTTTTGAGCTAGATATTGCTCACTAATGTCTAGGCCATGTTGGATTTTTGCTAGAAAAACAAGTTGAAGTTTCGGCCATGGTGTGTTCACAGTGTCCTTGGACTCAACTGAAGAGTTCAAGGCATGCATGGCATTTTCAAGCCATGAGAAGTAAAGAAATTGAGGAGAACTCCAAGAAAAACAAGGGTGAAGATTCATCCAAGTATGAATCTTGGCATGTATGTGCATTTTTCCAAGTGTTCTTGGTAGTGAAGGAGTCCTTAAGAACATGCAAGGCAATAGTCAAAAGATGGGAGGAAAAACAAGAAGTTTTGCAAGAAAAATAATCAATGAAGAATTCGGCCATGATGTATTTTTATGAAGGTGTGTGCAAAACCATGTGTTCATGGTACCCATGTATTCCTAGTGAAATGTGAAGATGGAATATTAAAGAAGAAATGGAAAGCATCTTTGGCCATGGTGCCATTTGTATGGATGTGTGTGCAAGCCAAGTGTGCTTGGCACTATTAAATTACTAGAAGAAATATGAAGCCAAAAATGGTAAAGAAAGATGATGAGGGATGAAGAGAATTCGGCCATGATGTCAATTTTGTGAATGATTGGTGTTAGCCAAGTATTCTTGGCATAAATGGTCCTTAGAAAACTTGTGGGACTTCATTGAAAAAGAAAAAATAATGGGACTAATTCGGCCAAGACAAAATTTGAAGGCCCAAATAACCAAGTGTTCTTGGTGGTAAATGGTCCAGAAACTCCTAAATGGGCTATTTTGGGCCATATTGGTGAAATTGAAAAATGGGCTAAATTGCCTAAATGGGCTTCATTGAAACTTGGACAGAGAAGTTGGGCCAAGTCCAGAAAAGAAATAAAAGGGCCTGAGAAAATAAAAGGCCAAGTGGGCCTGAATTCCAGAAAAGGCCAAGTTGGGCCCAAGTTCCAGAAAAGGCCAAGCGGGCCTAAATTCCAGAAAAGGCCAAGTTGGGCCCAAGTTCCAGAAAAGGCCAAGTGGGCCTAAATTTCCAGAAAAGACCAAGTTGGGCCTGGGTTCCAAGAAAAGGCCAATATAGGCCCGAATTTACAGAAAATGGGTCTTAGTTCACAGAAAAGGTAGAATTGGGCCTTACCTCCTTAAGTAGATGTTGAGTAAGTTAAACCAAGTATGCTTGGTAAATTATGGTTATCTTGTTTAATGGAAAGCAAATTATTAAGTTGCTAAATGTTTTGGGCTTATAGGTCCATTAAGGAAAAGATAAGTTCCAACAACAACAAAGCAAAGAAAGGCAAGGACAATGAGCAAAAGGTTACACAAATGGTGGTAAGGATCCCTATACTCGCGTTCTCCATGGTATATTTTCCATGACCTTTCATTGTGAGTATTAGTGCCCCTATGTGATGGTCAATGAACCAAGTGATAATAGGTGTGCATGACAGGGCTAAGTGGTTGTTACTTTTATGAGGACTCATGATACTTTCTTAGTTGAATAATTGGGCACATAGGTGCATAATGGATGAGGTATCGTTGCTTTGGCAACTATGGTTCTGAATAATTGGGCACACAAGTGCATAGTGGGTGAGATATTGTTGCTTTGGCAACTATGGTTATGGTTTACTCATGAGTAATTAGCAAGCATTTAGGGCTAGGAATTGAGTTTGGCGAACTCAATTCCTAAGCTAAAGAGTGCTCAATAGGTTATAAAAATAAATGGTATTCCGGGATTAATGGTTGGTTTATGCTAATGCTTGCGATGCCCACGATGACATGGAACATGATGTTATCAGGATAGTGTTGTGTGTGTTGAGTTGCGTGCTTCTCTGAAATTGTTTGTGCATGCTGACCCATATTATTATTGTTATTGTTATTGTGCTATATCTTGTGTTTTCTTTGTTTAAGTGTTTTCCTTTGCAGGAACATGGATTAATTACCATTACATTCTTGGCACAAGTTTAGGCTTTGGAAGCCATATGATGACTTTGAAAGTCATGAGTTAATTACCTCACTAGGCATTGGATGCCGTCGGGATTCTTACTGAGTTTTATAACTCACCCGCCCTGATATATATTTTGTAGGTAATGGATTGCCTGAAGGGTCAAGCTAGGAGTACTGGAGTACTCGTTTTAAATTGCTAAAGGGTTGGGTATGTGTATGGTATTGCTCATTATATTCATTTGACTCTAAGTGACTTATGTGGTATAGATTGCTTGTGAATTAAGCTAATGGTTTGGACTTCCTTGTGCAGGCTTATGGAGTTTAGAAGTTGTGGGAACAAGGTCTGTTAAGCTGGAATGTGTTCCAGGTTATTATGAGTCGAGGTTTGGGTAGTATGAGAGCGTGGTCTGTAAAACCTGAACCTGGCTAATTAGAGACATATAGCATCGTTGGTACATTTTCTTTTCCAAGTAGGTGATGCTTTATTGTTGCCATTATGATCGTGATTAGCTTTGGATGATTATATGCCATGTTTGCATGGTTTTATGCAGATGGAATGCCATGATGGATATTCATGTTATGTGTACTAGACTTGGCTGATGCTCATGGACATAAAAATGTGTTTTCAAACTTGAAATGAGATGGGCTTCTTAGTTGCCATGCATTGGATTAGTACACTTGATGGACACACGTTCTATGCACTTAATGGATTAAGTGTATGCTTTACTTGTATTACAAGTGTAATTAGTTGAGTATGTTCATCTAAGGAAAGATTTCCAATGAATCTGGATATGCATGGATATTGTTGCCTAGTTATTGAGAGGGCATCTAAAGACTTGTGTGTGTAACTGGCTAAGTGGTAAAGTCCATAAATGGAACACTAGAATTCCACATAGGTATTAGCTTGTTCCTGAAGAGCACCCTGGCAACACATTGAAAGTATTTAATTAACAAGCTAGTACCAGAATAGATCCTGGAGTCATGCCGTAGGTGCTCATAATATTTAATTAAGCCCTTCCGTTTAAGTAACTTCCGCTGCATTACTCTGATAATCGGGCCCAGGTAGGCCATGGGCAGTTTGGGGCGTGACAGTTTTCCGTTTAAGTAACTTCCCCTGCATTACTCTGTTAATCGGGCCTAGGTGGGCCAGGGGCAGTTTGGGGTGTGACACTTTGTTTGGCGAGTATTTTCAGATAGGGGAAAACTTCTGTACTTAGAGGAAATTACTTGTACAATTTCTCATCTAGAATTCTAAGTATAGAATTGCTTTAAGGCCTCCAAGTGCCATGCATTTCTCAATTTTCTTCCGTCGGTGCCGCCCATCTTGTATACTCCCTTTCGGACCTCTTCTAGGACTGAATATAAGGCCCTTTCCCGTTTGGCCAAGGTACCCCATGGGTCAATTTTTAGGGTTCAAACTCGGCCTTTCGGAGGACGAGGTCTCCTTCCCCTCTTCTTTTTGGCCTGTCATGCAAGGTTGCACTCATGGCCAATTTCGTTGGAAGGCCTTTCTTCCAAGCTTGCCCATTTTTCTGTGTTCGTCAACTAGGTTGAGCCTAGTTCTCGACCCGAGGCCATTTCCTCTTTCGGCGAACACTTGTATTCTAGCTGATGGCCGTACTACTTTAAATGGATAATGGCCTTTGTACTGGAGATAAGTGGGAGGGGTGTCTCCTCCGTGGCCCCTCGAGGAGTTTGTTCTGATAACTCTTTTGTTGTTTGCTCCCCCCAACCTCTTTGATGGCCCCTCTTTCATAGTTCTGTTGACTACCTCAACTTACCTGTTGCTCTGGGGCTGAACTAATGGGGCAAAGTGCGTTTTCATTCCGAGGTTAGTGACGAATTTTTGGAATCCCCTGTTCCACAGGCTGAGAAGTATTATCAGCCATGGTCACTGTCGGTATGCCAATTCTGCATATCATGTTCTTCCAGCGGAACTTTTGTATATCTTTTGCCAAAATGGTCGCTAAGAGTCTTGCCTCACACAACGTAGTGAAGTGGTCTACTGCCGCTACACGGATCTTCACTCCTTCGGGAGCTGCCAGGAGTGGACCGATGAGGTCTATGCCCCAAACTTGTAAAGAGGCAAGGGTAATCTTCCAGGGTTATCCACTCCGAAGGCGGTCTTTGGGTGCTGGCGTGTTTTTGGCCATTTTCATGCTTTCTGGATGAATTGTCTTGCACCCGCTTTTTACGGACTTGCATTCCTTTACTAGCATAGTTCTTCCTCAATCAGGGAACTTCGTCCGGAATGTCTTCACACTTTTCACCGCTTTATGAGGGTTTTCGGGACTTTTTGCTTGTGAGGTCTCTCTTTGAAGGATCTTTCCTTCCTTTGTCCGAGGGTACTACATTTAGTGTTGCCATGCTCGGCTGGCTCACTATTTTTGTAACCCCATTTGATTGCTTTGGTGACCTCCCTGCCTTTGGGCCCTCGAGGGCTTGGTCGAGCGCTCTGCTATTCTGCGCTTTTTGTTGATAGGTAATGCCCTTCAGCATCTCCTTCGTGTGTCATGGTGGAGGCGGCAGGGGCTTATGGAAATGGAGAGAGGTTCGGGATGAACGTGCTCTGAGAAGATCACCTGAAAGTCACAGGAAGCAAGGGTTAACAGGTCATCGGAGTGTTTTTGCAGGGAGGAGCATCCGACGCCCAAGTGAGTATTTTTGAGGTAATGAGATGATCAAGAGTAAAGAAATATCTTATCTCCTATATTGTCCCCTCCCCCTCTTCTGGAATAATTACCAAGTATTTGTAGAGGGCTGAATAGCAATAGTCCTTCTCAGATGGCCAGCCCAGATCGTGACACGTGCTCGGTGGGATGCGTTCCACGTCTTTTGGGCAATAGAGGACCCCTAGTTGGCATGGGCTGCCAGGCTGTGAACCAGCTTCCCCCGAACTCGTTCTTCACTTCGGCTTTCCAAATGGGGGCATGTGATAGCCAAAGGCTATAGTCTCTATCTGGCCGAACTCCCTGCCACAGTAATGGCCAGAAGAAACTGGCGCTACCCGAGAAAATGTGGGATCATACACCTCGGGAGATAGCCGAAGAGCTCCGAGCCCGGCACGCCAGGAAACTTGAGGATACTACTTACCCCCCGAGGTTGTAACAGATCACCTTCGGAAAAGAGGCACCAGCTATCGCGGGCAGAACATGATCTCCCCGAAGGCGGAACCCCCTGAAGCTGGGAACCCCCGAACTGAGTGCGTGTTTCCCGAAGAGGCACCGTCCGTACCAAAGGACGACCTCGCCCAGGGACCTCGGGAGTACGGCAGGAGCATTTAAGGAAGCATTTAAGGAAGCCTCTGACACGTCTTTTCACAGACATCATTAGCCGCCTCAAAAGGCGCTCTGACACGCTGACGCTGTCAAAATCACAACATGGCCCATCTCAGCACAAGGCTCAAGGCAACCTACTACCAGCTATCTGTCCCCTACGCCCAGAAACTCAGAGAACATCCGACCGAACACGTGTCGCGATCTGAACGGGCTAGGCGCTTCTATAAATACCTGGAAATAAATACTTGGCAGGGGGCGGGTAGGGCAAAGGGTCTGACTCCCAGACTCTGAGAAAACCACCAGGCGAGACTCTTCAGCCCCTTTCTGCTATTTCCTCTACCCTTTTCTCGGCCACCACTGACTTGGGCGTCGGAGGTTCCCCCCCCCCGGAAACACATTCCAGGGGCCTCCTAACCCTTTGTTTCTGGACTTTTAAGCACACTCCCTTGGGCGGACCATCCTCCAGGCGTTCTTCCTCCTAGAAGTCTCTCCACCAGTCATCATGACTCTAAACGATGAGGCCCCTGGCCACCACGACGGCCCAAAGGAGAGTGCCTGAAAGCTCAGAAACAAAAGGTTAGGAGGCCCCCGGAGTGTTTTTCTAGGGGGGGAGCCTCCGACGCCCAAGTCAGTGGTGGCTGAGAGAAAGATAGAGAAAATAGCACAAAGAGCTGAGGAGTTTTGCCTGGTAACGGGAGCCGTATTTTGCCAGCCAGCCAACCTCCTGTCTGGTATTAACTCCTGGTATTTATAGAAGTGCCTAGCCCGCTCAGATCGTGACACGTGTTCGGTCGGACGTTCCTGACTTTCTGGGCATAGGAGACAGGTAGTAGGTTACCTTGAGCCATGTGCTGAGACGGGCCATGATGTGATTTTGATGGCGTCAGCGTGGCAGAGCGCCTTTTGAGGCGGCTTGTGGCGTCTGTGAATGGATGTGTCAGAGGCTTCCTTAAATGCTTCCATGAATACCCCTACCGTACTCCCGAGGTCCCTAGGTGAGGTCGTCCTTTGGTACGGACAGAGCCTCTTCGGGAAACAAGCCCTGAGTTCGGGGGTTCCCAGCTTCAGGGAGTTCCGCCTTCGGGGATATCGTGTTCGGCTCGCTATGTTAGGTGCCACTTTTCCGAAGGCGATCTGTTCACGACCCTGGGGGGGGCGAGTAGTGTCCTGGCGTGCCGGGCTCGGAGCTCTTCGGCTATCTCCCGAGGTGCCTGATCACACCTTTTCTCGGGTAGCGCCAGCTTCTTCTGGCCATTACTGTGGCAGGGAGTTCGGCCAGATAGAGGCGATAGCGTTTGGCTATCACATGCCCCCCTTTGGAAAGCCGAAGGAAGACTTCGGTTTTGCATCTCTTTCCGAGGTCGTCTATGGGAGTCTCTTTGGAAGCATAACCTGTTCCGAGGATGTGCCTTTTGCCCGAAGATCACGGGCTCTTCGGTCTTGGCCTTTTCTTTGGCGTCCTCGAGGCGGAGCCTGCTTTTTGTTTCTGCAGGTCTGTTCGGCCAAGCGTGTCAGTCTGAGCGGCGCGTCCCAGTTTTCCAGGGATGTCAGAAGACGTGTCCCAGCTTTCAAGGGACGTTTGGAGGACGTGTCCCCCATTTTTGCGCAGCAGTTGACACGTGGCGCTTTGCCATTGGAGGAGAGTCGCGTCGGTTACAGAGGGCGCGCCTTTTCAAGTGCAGAGAGCAGTTACGGCGTCGGTTCGCCTCCAAAGGGTACTTATGACGACGTTTCGGTTACCCACCTCTGGCTTATAAATAGCCCATTTCATCATAAGTTCCTTTTGCTTACTCTTTTGCTCTTTTCTCTGCTTTGCCTCTGTTCTTGCATTTTCTTGCTTTCTGTGGCGGAGCTACCTTAATCAGAGCTTTTTTCCAGCCAACTTTCACGACGGCGTCCTCAGATTTTGGCAAATCTTTCGGTGGGTTTTTGTTTTCCAGCGCGTTTTGATCCCTGTGTTCTTCTGAGTTTTTCTCTGGAAACTGTTTTCTTCCGTTTTCAAACTCATTTTTATGTCGAAAATGCCCATTCCTGAGAGCTGGCAGCCTCTTTTAGCCCATCCTTGTTGCACCACCCCTGAGAAGTTAGAGAGGTGGAAGAAAAAATTCTTTCTTCCCTCTTACGCCGTTACCAGGCTGCCTCGTTCTAGCCACTATGCATTTTCAAACCATAGTAAGGAGGTTACCGTTTTCCGAGCCCAGCTGAAGGCCGGTCTTCGGTATCCTCCCCCGAAGATGGTGTGCGAGTTCTGCCAATTTCATGGCATTGCGGTGAACCAGCTTCCCCCGAACTCGTTCTGCTATTTCAACGCCTACCTCTGCATGTGTGGCGTCTTCGGGATAGAACCCCATTTCAGGATTTTTATGCAGTACTACAAGCTCTCTGTGGTCCCGAAGGGTGGCTTCTATTTCATGCTACCTCGGGGATCCGGGAGCAAGAAATTCATGTTCACCTTCGCCACTAAGGATAGCTGGCGGGGGTGGCAACAGAAGTTCTTCTTCATGAAGATGGCTGAGGCCTGGTCGTACGTTCCGACCAAATGGGCTCAGGGAACACTGGATGCGGACGTTGCTGATCCGAGGATGCTGCTGACCCCAGAGTTGGCTCCCGTGTTCGCGGATTTCGACGCCCGCATTCGGGCTGTCTCTGACTGGGATCCCGAGGTCTCTCCGCGCGCCCTTTACCCTTTTCCAATCAACTGGAAGTTGATGACCGAAGAGGTCCTTCGGGAACTAAAGGTGGTAAAGGAGCACAAGACTGACCTCGGGATGCCAGCTCCTGCCATTGCCGGGAAAGATTCCTGGTTGGTCAAGCTTCTTAAGGAGGAGATTTCTTTCGAAACGCTTGCCGAAAGTGAGTTATCTTCTACTCCTTTGCTGTTTTTTCCTCGGACTTACGCTGATGTTTCTCTCCTTTTTCAGAGATGGGCGACGACACTGTCGCCTATTACAAGTCCCTCTTCTCCGGCCAAGTGGAGAAGGACGATCAAACGAAGAAGGCGGCTTCCCGAAGGCGGAAGTCTACTGGCGCGGGTCCTTCGAGGAAACGGGCAAAGAGAGCTACTCAGGTTCCTCTAGAAGAAATACCCGAGGAGACTGCCGAGGAGCCTGGGACAGCCGAGGTTCCGGCGTCTGAGGCTGCTGCTTCCGAGGTTCCTCCAACCGACGTCCCTCCTCAAAGTCTTACTGCATCGCAGGCCCTCCTTGATGTAGTGGTAGAAGTACCTTCTGCCGAGGAGCGGCGCAAGCGGAAGGGTAAGGGCATTTTGGCCGAGGAGGCCGAGGACTCCGAGGACAATGTTGCCGAGGTCCCACCAGGTTTGTTTCCAGACAAAGTGTACTTCCTTTGTTTTTTCTGGAATTGCCTTTGTCTCTGACCTGTTTTTCTTTTTCGCCCTGCAGGGGAGTTACTTACCCCGAACTGGGCGGCCGAACACGCGGAGGCGAGGGCCCGTCGCGACGCCAAAGTCCCGCAAGGGAAGATACCAAAGGAGCCTTTCTGGACATTCACGGAGGACATGAACTTGTACTCCGAGGACTGTCCTGAAATGGTGAAGCAGATTTCGAAGGGGGTGCTCACCGAGGCCTCCTTCAAGGCTATAGCGGCGGCCCATCCGGGGGATAACACCCTTGCCGCAAAGATCACCGAGCATGCTGCTCAGGTATATCCTTCACAACTCTTCCCCTTCAATTTTTTCCTAAGTGTTTGGCTCTTACTGACCTTGCGTTTTATCTCCTTTGCAGCTGCTGGGGTACGCCGGCTTTCTCCGAGTTCGGGTAGCCAGGCAGACGGCATTCCGAGCTTCGGCCTCAGAGGCCCTAGAAAAGGCGAAAGCGACGTGCTCGGAATTGACCGCCAAGAACCAGCAGCTGGCAGATGCTGCGAAGGAGGAAGCTGCCACCCTTCGGGAGGAGTTCCGAAAGGAGAAGGAAGTTTTGATGGCGGACTCCTCCCTGAAGATTGCCGACCTCCGCAATCATGTGGCGGGGCTGCGCGCTGCAAACCAAGACCTTCTCCAAGACAAGGCAAAAAAAGAGAGAATATCATAGTCACACTCTTGTCTGAGAAGAAAACCCTTCAAGCCGAGGTCCAGTCTTTGAAGAAGGAGCCGAAGGGGGAGGAGCGGATAAAGGTGCTGGAAGAGGAGGTCGGGGATCTGAAGGACGAGCTTGACGACCTTGAGCTTAAGAAGAACAAGTCTGATCAAATGAACAAGGTCGCGTTTTAGGACGGCTTCTGCCTCGCTCGGCACCAGGTTCTCCAAAGGTTCCCAGGTCTGGACCTCTCTTTTCTAGAGGGTCTAAACATTCCTGGGGGACCTCCGTGGAAATGGTCCAAGATCGAAATTCTGAAGCTTCCTCCAATTCCAGCGCGGAAGGTGGCGGAAAAGGGTGGACAAACGAGTGGCTCTCAGGACGCCGCGAACCCTTAGGCTTCTTTAGGGCCCCTTTTCCTTCCCTTCTTTTTTGTACTCCTTCTTCGGGCACTTCTTTATTGTAAGGCAGCTTTGCTCTTAATGAAGATTTTTTGGCTAAGTGTTTCTTCAAGTTTCTTTATTTCCATTGTCCCGAACACGTTCGCTCAAGAGACTTCGGAAAACCTGCGATCAAAGAAACTTTTTTACCTTCCTCGGCAGAGCGTGTTGGCTGCAGAGGCTTTTTGGAAAGTCTGAAAAATTTGACTAAGTCTTTTTGCAGGCTTTTGCATTTTCAATTTGTCCCGAACATGATTGCTCAAGGGGCTTCGGAAAACCTTTAGTCAAAATTTTTTTTTTCCAGATTTGTCCTGAGTAGGTTTTACTCGAGAGACTTTCTGGAAAGTCTGAGAAAATTTTTTAAGTCTTTTTGCAGGCTTTTGCATTTCCAATTTTTCCCGAACATGATTGCTCAAGGGACTTCGGAAAACCTTCAGTCAAAAATTTTTGTTTTTCCAGTTGTCCCGAGCATGTTTGCTCAAGGGACTTCGGAAAACCTTCAGGAAAAGTTGTCCCGAGCATGTTTGCTCAAGGGACTTCGGAAAACCTTCCGCGAGATTTTTCACTTCCCATTTTCCCGAGCACGTTCGCTCAAGGGAGCTCGGGAAATTATCTCAGCGCTGGCTACGGCGAGTACTTCTGCGAGATTTTTGTTTTCCATCTTTCCCGAGCGTGGCGGCTCAAGGGACTTTGGAAAGCCATATCTACGCTTTATCATGGCGAGCATCTTTCACGGAATATTGTTCATTTCTGCACTTAAGAAATTTTCTCAAGATACTACTATATATTTAGAACATTTTTTGTTCAACATACCTCCTCCGCTCAACCTTAAGCGTAGAATTTTTTCAAGGCGCCCGAGTGCCAATTGCTCTTCAATTCTATGCCTTCGACGTCGCCAAGCTTGTACACGCCTTTTCGTTGTTTCGGCGAGGGCCAGATAGGGTCCTTCCAAGTTTGCGCCAAGTACGCCATGGGATGGCCTTCGGGGTGCGAAGTCGGCCTTTCGGAGAACGAGGTCTCCCTTCTTGATTTCTTTTGGCCTGGCCCGTAAGTTTATAGCCACGGCCACTCTTTGTTGGTAAGCTTTTCTTCTCAGCTCGACTATTTCTCTGTGTTCGGCCACCAGATCGAGATTGGTTCTTAGGCCGAGGTCGTTACCACCTTCATCAAATACTTGCACCCGAACCGAAGGTCGAACTATCTCTATTGGGATAATGGCCTCCGTTTCGGAGATGAGTGGGAAAGGAGTTTCCCCTGTGGCTCTTCGGGGCGTCGTTTGGTAGCTCCATAATATACTTTGGAGTTCTCCCGGCCAATTCCCCTTGGCTTCCCCCAGTCTCTATTTCAGGCCATCTTTTATGGTCCTATTCGATACTTCCACCTGCCCGTTGCTTTGGGGGTGAGCTACTGGGCGAAGTGCATCTTCATTCCGAGGTCGCTGGTGAATTCTTGGAATCCTTTGTCTATGAACTGGGATCCATTATCAGCCACTAGTAAACCTGCATACGATGTTCTTCCATACGAAGTTTTGCACTTCTTTTGCCGAGATAGTTGCTAGTGGTTCTGCCTCTACCCATTTTGAGAAATAGTCCACTGCTACCACGCAGAATTTCACGCCTCCGGGTGCTGTGGGGAGTGGCCCAATAAGGTCTATGCTCCAGACTTCAAAGGGCCAAGGATAGTCTGCCGAGGTTACTATTTCCGAGGGTGCCCTCTGGATTTTTGCATGTCTCTGGCAACTACCGCACTTTCGGTCGAACTGCCTTACGTCCTTTCCCAGGGTAGGCCAGGAGTAGCCTTTGGCGGAGTATCACTGCTGCAAGGGCATCAGTTCCAATGTGTGAACCATACATGCCTTCGTGAACTTCCTCAAGGACCATTTCAGTATCCTCTTCATCCACACATTTTTGCAGCGGATTCGCATATCCCTGTCGGTATAACTCTTCGCCAATCAGGAAGAATCTTCCGGAGCGTCTTCGCAGTCCTGCAGCATCGCCGGGGTCTTCGGGGAGCAAATTCTCTGCGAGGTATCTTTTGATTTGGTCTTTCCACCCTGCTCCCGAGGTCGTCATGCTTAGCACTGATGCTCGGATGGTCTAGCACCTCGGTATATATTTTTTTGACTTCGCCAAGCAATCTGCCTCAGTGTTATTCCGCCGAGGTACATTTTCGATTCGTACGGCGTCAAACTCCCGAATGAGCTTTGTTACCAACTCATGGTATTTCGCCAAGGTCGGGTCTTTCGCGCCATAGTACCCTGCCATTTGCCGGACCACCAGCTGGGAATCACTATGGGCTTTCAAGTTTCTCACGCCAATTTTTCTGGCCAGGCATAATCCTGCTATCAGGGCCTCATACTCGGCCATGTTGTTGGTGGCGTTGAAACTGAACTTGATGGCCTTCATTACTTCTAGGCCTTCGGGGCCTCTGATAATTACTCCAGCTCCCTGGTGTTCGGATCCTGAGGCTCCATCTACGTGCAAGGTCCATTCTGGCTCACCCTCTTTTGGATCTGAATGGCTCTCCTCAGTGATGGGTATTTCGGCGATAAAATATGCCAGTGCTTGAGCTTTTACGGCCTTCCGAGGCTCATACGTGATTTCGTGTTCGCCCAGCTCTATGCACCACTTGGAGAGCCTTCCCGAATGATCATCCCTCTTCATGACATCCCGTAGCGGCAGACTACTTCGGACGATGATGGGGTGAGCCTGAAAGTATGGTCGCAGCCTTCTCCCTGCAAGCACCAAGGCATATGTAGCTTTTTGAAGCAAAGGGTACCTGACTTCGGTGCCATGCAGGGACTTGCTGACATAGTAGACCGGCCATTGCTTTGGCCCTTCTTCTTTCACGAGGACCGAGCTCACAGCCTTTTCTGTAACGGCGAGGTAGAGTACGAGGGGCTCTCCCTCCCGAGGTTGTCACAGAGTCGGCAGGCTGGCCAGGTAGACTTTGAGTTCTTCCCAGGCCTTTTGGCAATCTTCATCCCAAGGATGATCATTCCTTCCGAGGTCGCCTTCCATTTTTGCTGCCTTTGTGAGGATTTTGAGGAAGGGTCGACACCTATCTCCGTACCTGGAAATAAACCTGCTCAGAGAGGTTATTCTTCCGGTGAGTCTCTGCACATCTTTGACTGTGGCAGGAGTTCGGAATCTCAAGCAGAGCCTCAATCTTCTCGGGGTTAGCATCGATGCCTCTTTCGGATACCATGCACCCAAGGAATTTTCCCGAGGTCACCCCGAAGATGCACTTCTCAGGATTAAGGCGGATCCCGAAGGCTCTGAGCTTTTGGAAGGTTTCCTCTAAGTCTGCAACGTGGTAGCCGGGCAGCTTGCTCTTGATTGTCCCCATTTGGTCTTTGAAGACCTTGTTCATCAACCTCTGGTAGGTGGCTCCTGCATTTTTGAGCCCGAAGGGCATCCTGATATAGTAATATGTTCCTCCCTCGGTGATGAAGGCAGTCTTCTCTTCATCTTCGGGGTCCATCCTTATCTGATGGTAGCCACTGAGGGCGTCTAGGAAACTTAGGAGCCCATACTCAGCAGTTGAATCTACCAGTTGATCTATTGGCGGCAGAGGGTATGAGTCTTTTGGGCAAGCATCGTTTCAAGTTTCTGAAGTCGATGCGCATCCGGAGTTTGCTGCTACCTTCTTTTGGGGCAATGACCACGTTGCTCAACCATTCGGGGTACTTGACCTCCCTGATAACTTCAGCATCTAGGAGACGCTGGACTTCAGTTTTGACAAAGTTGCTTTTGTGGGATGAGATGCTTCGTTTCTTTTGCCAGACAGGCCTTGCTTCCGGGCTTACTTTGAGGCTGTGCTGTATTATGCCAGGGCTTACCCCCGGCATGTCTTTTGGCAAGCAGGCAAACAGATCTTTATTTTCTAGCAAAAAGGATACAAGATTTTCCTTGTCACCTTCGGCCAAGCTCTTCCCTATTTGGGTGGATTGACCTGGGACAAGCTCTACTGCTTCCGTTTCTGCTTTGGCGAGATCTTCTTCTTTGCCTTTTTCTAGCACCTTTGCCTCCATCGTTTGCGCGAGGTTGCTCGCCGGAGTTTTTCGTGCTTTTACAAACACCTTTCTTACCTCGGCTTGGTCTAGGAAGACCTCTGCATCTCCATCCTTGGTCGCGAATGTGACAGTCAAGTACTTCACATCAGGGCGAATATGCAGGTTCCCCATTGTCTGTCTTCCAAGGATGACGTTGTACGAGGATGGGACGTCCATGACGATGAATCTCGCCATTGTGGATGCGTACAATTCAGCTGCTCCGCCTACCGAAGTCCCTTTCATCGTCAACGGGAGATCGATCTATCCGAGGTCGTGGAGTTCGGATGAATGAACCCCAAAAGTGGGCGAGGTGACAGGCTTTAGTTCGCTGCTGGAGATGCCCAAGCTCGGCAGCAGGTGCGAGAATAGGACGTCAGCTTTTAAGCCATCATCAAGCAACACTCTTTTGACGCCTCAGTTCCCTATCCTTGCCGTGATCAGCAGCGGATCGTCGTGGGGGAAGACGACGGTGGAGCTATCTTTGCGAGCCAGTTTCTTTGATGGACTTTGATACTCCATGACTGCAATTTCTCTGGCTTTCCGCTTTCTTTCCGAGGATGGGAGCCCCGTGGTGATGGTTTGGATAACCCCTGCTGGAGGTGGAGGGCGCCTTTTTGGACTTCGGTTTCTCCGCCTGTCGGAGTCATAGTCCTCATCTTCGGCCCTTTCTTCCTCCATTTTTCTGCCTTTCGGGGGTGGCATCCTCAGGTATTTCCGAAGTTGGCCCTGTTTTATCAGCGACTCTATGTACTTCTTCAGCTGGAAGCAATCTTCGGTGTCATGGCCGTGGTCGCGATGAAACTGGCAGAACTTCTTGGCATTCTTTTTGTTATCGGCGGCCATGGCCCTTGGCCGCCGAATTTGCTTCCCCTGCCTTTCCAGCGCCATGAGAATGTTGGTCCGTGTAGTGCTCAATGGTGTGAAACTTTGGGGTTTCCTTCCCCGCATCCTCCGAGGTCGTCCTGCCTGTTCGGTAGGATGCCGAGCTTGTTGACTGGACCCTTCGGCGTGGTGATGATCAGATTCTGGCCCAGCCATCCTCAGTTCCTCGACTGTCATGTGTTGCTCCGCCCTATGGTAAAATTCTCCGAGGGTCTCCGGGGGGTCCTTTGAGAACTCATAGAACAGCTGTGAGTCTCGCCGAAGGCCCCGTGTCATGGCGAGAATGCGGATTTCGGGCCGGAAGTCTGGGACGCTCAGAGCTTCTCTGTTGAATCTTTCGACATAGTCTCGGATGGTTTCTCCGTTCCTCTGCTCTATGTCGAACATCTGTACAGGCATCTTCGCAGTAGGTCTGCTCCCAATGAACTGCTGGGTGAAGGCTGTGGACAACTCCCGGAACTCAGTGATGGTCTCTGGGGGCAAGGAATTGTACCACGCCGTGGCTGGCCCTGTGAGGGTGACTTCGAAGCACTTGCACATGGTAGCGTCATCAGCACCGTGTATTATCATGCTCCGTCTGTACTTCGTCAGGTGGGCCTGCGGATCAGTACGGCCATCATAAATTTCCAACCGAGGTACTCTGAACTCGCCTGGCATGGCTGCCTCAACGACGGCCTGAGTGAAAGGGGAGTCATCTTCGCAGGATGTTCCCGAGGGTCTGGCCCAAACGGATTTTCTGGCCACTTGTTTTTCCACTCTGTCCAGCCGTGCTAATATCTTCTCCATGAGCACTGTGGCGCTAGGGCCTTCTTCAGGGAATGGGGATCGTCGGCGCCTCTTCGGGGGGCGAGTTCGGCGCTGAGGGGACAAGGACCTCGCCTCAGGTGACGAACTGCTTCGCTGTGAGACTCTCGGCTGCTTGGACCTGGTTTGTCCCACAGAACGTTTCCCGAGGGCCATAATTTCTGTGGATGATTCTTCGCGAGGGTCTCCATTCCCCGAACTGCGATGTGTGGACTTGGGGCTCCTCTCCCGAGGGCGTGTCACTGAGGGGGGTCTCTGGGCCTGTGCTTGCTGTGGCCACCTTCGGCCGATCTGCTGTGTCATTTCAGACACGACCGAACGCTGAAAGTCCCTCAAGAAACTCATGGTGACTACCAGAGGGCGGTCTTCCTCGGGCGCAGAAGTCCCTGGGAGTGTTTGCTCAGCAACCGGTTGTATCTCAGGCGCGGACGGGGACCTCGGGAGTCCCTTGTCCTTAGAACGCCGAGTCTCAACGACGGCGATCTCAGAGCGGGTTCCCACAGACGGCGCCAAATGATGGCCAGGGGCCTCATCGTTTATAGTCATAGTGACTGGTGGAGGGACTTCTGGGAGGAAGAACGCCTGGTGGACTGGACAGCCCAAAGGAGAGTGCCTGAAAGCTCAGAAACAAAACGGTTAGGAGGCCCCCGGAGTGTTTTTCCGGGGGGGGAGCCTCCGACGCCCAAGTCAGTGGTGGCCGAGAGAAAGGCAGAAAAAATAGCACAAAGGGCTGATGAGTTTTGCCTGGTAATGGGAGCCGTATTTCGCCAGCTAACCAACCTCTTGTCTGGTACTAACTCCTGGTATTTATAAGAGTGCCTAGCCCGTTCAGATCACGACACGTGTTCGGTCGGACGTTCCTGACTTTCTGGGCATAGGAGACAGGTAGTAGGTTACCTTGAGCCATGTGCTGAGACGGGCCATGATGTGATTTTGATGGCGTCAGCGTGGCAGAGCGCCTTTTGAGGCGGCTTGTGGCGTCTGTGAATGGATGTGTCAGAGGCTTCCTTAAATGCTTCCATGAATACCCCTGCCGTACTCCCGAGGTCCCTGGGTGAGGTCGTCCTTTAGTACGGACGGAGCCTCTTCGGGAAACAAGCCCTGAGTTCAGGGGTTCCCAGCTTCAGGGAGTTCCGCCTTCGGGGATATCGTGTTCGGCTCGCTATGTCTGCTGCTACTTTTCCGAAGGTGATCTATTCACGACCCTGGGGGGGGCGAGTAGTGTCCTGGCGTGCCGGGCTTGGAGCTCTTCGGCTATCTCCCGAGGTGCCTGATCACACCTTTTCCCGGGTAGCGCCAGCTTCTTCTGGCCATTACTGTGGCAGGGAGTGCCTGATCACACCTTTTCTCGGGTAGCGCCAGCTTCTTCTGGCCATTACTGTGGCAGGGAGTTCGGCCAGATAGAGGCGATAGTGTTTGGCTATCAACTAGGGCTCTATAAAACCTGAGAGTGGTGTGCTAGAGTATCCCTGTAGGCGGTGTGTTAGGACGTGACTGGGGGCGGATTATCGAGGATATGTCAGAGGCTACTTAAATGCTTATGACGTACTCCTGAGGTGCCTTTTTGGTAAAGGAGACTTCTTTGGAGAACTTGTCTTCTGAGGTCATTTTTGGTATCGCAGGAGTATATTTCCCGAAGGTGACCGTCCTCGGTGACAACCCCACTTTCGAGGATGGCTTACTCGGCCCCCCGAGGTTAGCATTGTCATTTCCTGGAATGGAGAAATGCCGAGGCTGGATTTTGGGGAGGTCGAACATCCTTCCTTCCGTGGTGGGTGATTTCTCTTTCGAGGTCAGTGCTTTGTCCGAACCCGTGTCTTCGGGGGGTGATCGGCACCTTGGCTATCACATGCCCCCTTCCGGGAAGTCAAAGCGGACACTTCGGCTTTATGCTTTTGGGAAGGCTTCTTTTCCGAACTCATGGTTAGAGCTCTACTTAAGAAGTTGCTTTTTTTCAGAAGGCGTTTCTTCATAGCCCAGGTACCCTTCCCTAATTATTTCTGTGACCTCAAGGTATGTGCCGCTTTTGCCTTTGCTTTCTTCTGCTGCAGGTTCGTGAACCGTCGTATCCTTTGGTCAAACATGTCAGTTATGGATAAACGGACCTGGATTTTTGCGATGTCAGAGGGGTGTGCCCTAGTTCTTCACGTTGGATGATACGTGGCCACTAGTGGATGGCGGGATAGTTACGCTGGTCACACTAATTGTGTCTCTTCGCCTTTGAGGAGTAATAATGAGTCTGTTGCGTTTCCGAGGGATAATAATGACGATGTTTTGCTTACCCTCTTCGGTCTCTATAAGTGCTTTTCGCCTCATGTTTTGCCTCATTCTTTGCTTTTGCTCTCAAATGCTCTAGAGCCTTTTCTTGCCTTTCTCCTTCTTTCCATCGGCGGTTTCTATGGCGGAGCGATTTTTGGCAATTTTCATGGCGGCGTTTCAATTTTTTAGCAAAATCTTTGGTGGGTGCTCCATTTTGTAATTCTTTTCTCTTCTTTCTTTCGAGGTCATTTTTCCGAGGTCCCTTTGTTTCGTTACCCTTTCTGGAGTCGTCCTTTTTCTTCTATAAAAAATGTCAGATCCGACCTCATTGCTAACTGTTCGACCTCTCCCAAAGAGCTTTCTTCCTCTCAAATCACATCCTTGTACTACCACTCCGGAGAAGGTGAGGAAGTGGATGGCCAAGTGTTACCTTCCTTCTTATCTCACCCCGAGGTTGCCCATCCTGAGCGCCTATGGCTTTATGTCAGATTCGTATGAGGATATGGTTTACCAAGCTCAGTTGAAGGCCGGTCTTCGGTACCCTCTTCACCGCGTAATCTATGAATTTTTCAATTTCCACGGGATCACCGTGAACCAACTTCCCCCAAATTCTTACTCCTACTTCAACTCTTTTCTCTGCATGTGTAGGGTGTTTAAGATAAAGCCCCACTTTCTTTTCTTCATGCAGCACTACGACCTCCACCCGGTCCCGAAGAGTGGCTTTTATTTCCTGCTTCCCCGAGGGTCCGGGAGCAAAAAGTTTACCTTCACCTTCGACAACAAGGACAGCTGGCGGGGGTGGTAGAAGAAGTTTTTCTTCCTGCCGGTCCCCGAAGACTCCTGAGTTGGGAGCTGGTTGGCGAGTTTGATCAATTTGATAGGCTCCTTTAGGCCGTGGCAGACTGAGACCCCGAGGTCCCTCCACGTTCACTTTACTTGCTTCGACCTGGGCGGACCTTCCCTTCTTAGTGTCACACCTCACACAAGCCCTGGCCTGTAAGTCCCAAACCTGACTCACAAGCCCAAACTAAAAACTGGGTAACTAGCTCTCGGCCTAACCCAAAGGAACTAACTTTAAGTCTTATTTTCTTAAGGTAATGGGCCTGGGAGGTGGCCCAGGTGGCTATCAAACCAAACTAGTAATTACTTGCAGCGTAAGTAAGGCCCAAACCACTTTCTTGCATAACAAGCAAGGCAACAAATAATGCAACTTCCAGTGCATACTTGGTGTGCAATCAAGTGTGCTACCCACATGGCAACCAAGAAGCCCACAATGTTGGTTTAAGTTTGGAAAACCACAAGGAGTAATGCATGTAGCTCTCGGCCATCAAACATACATACAAAGGTGCACCATAAAACTTGCAAGGTCATGCCATTAACAACACTTAAAAGTGCCAAGCCTTGGCCCATAATGCTTATAACACATATCCATACATATAATCATTCATACTCCTATACATAACTTGGCATACAAGGTTCTCAAAATAACATCACCATCTAGGTATCCAAGACTACAATATACACAACCAAAAGTGTAGTCTACCTAGCAAATAACATGGCTAATAATGCCAAGCACCCATAAGTTGTTCATGCCAAGTTATATACAGACCGAGACCAAACTCCTAGTGCTCAAACATCACCTTAAGGATCCCATACAAAAGCACACACTGCAACACCAAGCCCACGGCCATGTTCATGGTCATAAAGGTGAAAAGCAAAACCAGAGCTAAAGTCTAGATATCCATGCTCCCCTAGACAGTTCCCACTCTACAGCCTGCAAGCTTAAACCATAAGTCTCGGCCAACTCACAATAAGACTTGCAAATAATTCTAAAGTGTCAAGCCAAGCACACATTGGCACATACCTTAGTAACAAAGCAAATAACACTAAGTGCACACACAAGGCAGCTTAGCACTACTCAGGCTGAATATCCTTGCCTGAAAAAAAATGGAGAATGGGCAGTGAGTTTAACTCAGTAGGATTCACTTCATTATACCCAACTCTTAAAGAGTTTATTTAGTTAAGCCGAGTGAACACTCAAGGCTTAACCTCCAATTAATTAGCTCAACCTGCAAAACAAACACAAAGACAAGAAAAGCAAGTATAACCATATACAAATAACCATAATGGGGTTAGCATGCACAAGAAATCACCAAAGCACACAAGTACTCACACACACTTCACATTGTTGCTCTCGGCCATATAAGCCATACATGTACCCGTGTGCAATCCTTGCACATAATCTTACCAATAACATTCCATATGGAGCTCCCAAAATGCCAAGCAAATAGGCCACATTCACTTGCATTTTTAGTACATGTACCATAGTCAATTAGCTAATCAACATTGCAACCAAATATAACCAATAAGCCCATCAAGTAACTAAGATCACATGGCAAATTTTAACCATCACTTAGCCACCTTAACACTTGAACCATGGCATATATTACCAAGCGAACTCAAGTGTAGTGAACCCTACCTCAAGCTCTCGGTCTCCAATAAAACTTCAAGTGTCCAAGTGCCTTTCAACCTCAATGCCTACCATAATAAGGCATAATCATTAACAACATAACCCATGGATCAAATACCATGATTTCAATGAAAGACACTATCACCCAACACTTTGAAGCTCTCGGCCATATAAGCCAAAATACTTAAACATAAGCTGCCCATTAATCTCACATACCATGAGTCATTATAATCTCCAATAAACAACAACCATGGCATTAATGCCAAGTAACCAAGTGAAATATACCATTTCACTCCAATTCAAGCTTTCGGCCAAAGCACACATTTTTATCTCATGGTACTACTCAACATTCCATTACACCAAATGAGTAGTCAAACAACTAATAAGCTTACTCATGGCACAATTACCATGTAACTAAGCAAAATACATGTAAACACCATTTCCACCCTTTCGGCCATAGTGCCCATTTCACATATACATGTTCTTCATTCAATCCAATGCCACACACATCTACCAATGCATCATTAAGCATGGTTCATGGCGTTAATGCCATGTAAACAAAGGTTGAACATGGGTTACCTCAAAATACACTTTCGGCCAAAGCACTAACTTGCGCAATCTTGGTGTTCTTCGCCCAAACAACCTATCACAAGGTGAAATGATCACCAACAAGCATCATACATGGATTAATTTCCATGAATTCCAAGAAGAACATCGAGAACACATGTTCATCATATTCGGCCATAACTAGGTTTTCCACCAAATAATTCAATTGCTTTAATCTCCAAGCTTAGCAACGTATGAGCATTCAAAATCCTTGTTCATGGAAATAAATACCATGGATTCAAGGAAATACCAAGGTTACCTCAAGAACCCTAGCTCAAATGGCTCAGCCCTTCACCATTTCTTCATAAACAAAGCTTGATTCCAAGTGAGCTTATGCCGAGACAAGCCTTCCTAGCTTGAATTCTTCAAATGGCTTCAAGGTTCTTGAAATCAAGACAAGATTGTGAAGGAGCTCTCTCAAGAATGCTCTCGGTTTAGCAAAGGCAAGGAAGCCCGAAATGAAGCAAATGGACTTAGGCTAGTTTCGGCCGAAAGTCATTGGCTTTAGTTAGCCAAAATGCCAATTTCACTTCCATTTCTTTGCATGGCGCAATATAGCCCTTAAGTCCACTTATGCACAAGGCCGCCACTCAAACTTGTGTCTAAATGGGCACTTAAGTCCACACATGGCTCAAAGTGCCAAGCAAATAAACAACACAAGTACCAAGGCGTCATAAGCACCCATGCATGACCGGCCATGTAACTAAAATAAAGACTAGTTAGTTTAACTAGTAACTAGTGATTAGTACACTAGTGGTAGACAAGATTTTGACTAGTAATCATTGTTGTCCCCCACAAATGGTCTAGTCTTGCACTAGCCATTATAGAACTTTGCATGGCCAACAATGCCATCTTTAAACTTGTGGTTTCACTTATACCACTTAACTTAGTGCACAGTTTGGTCCCCTTTCTCAGTTTTCTGTCAGCTTTCCCATAGTACATTTTCCATGTGCAACTAAGTCCTGATAGTTTCCAGTTTTGCACATAAGTCATTATGCCAATCTCCATGGCTCTTCTTTCTTCCCTTTCTATTTTCTCTCATTTTCCTTGGTTCTCCTTGGCCTAAGCCAAGCACATAGGAGGTGCCTAACACTTAGGGTGGCACTAAGCCTCATTCTATCCGCCGAGCCTTCTTCCGAGCAAAGATCTGCTCAAGAACTTGAAGAGAGCTGAAGAAGGAAGGGGAAGAACATTCCCAGTGAAGTCCCGGAGGGCGAGTCTGAAGATGACGTCGCCGAAGTTCTACCAGGTTGGTTCCTTAGCCATTCTCCTGCAAACCTTAGTATTTTTCGTGTCTACGACTTTTTTGGATGAATGGCTAAGGGATGACGTACTAATGAAACTTCAGCGTAAACTTGCAGAGGATATGCCTGCGGCGCCCTGGATGGGCGCTCACGCCCAGCGAAGGGCTCTTCGGGACATGCGGATCCCTCATGGCAAGGTTCCGAGGGAGCCCTTCTGGACGTTCACAGAGGACATGAATTTGTTCTCAGAGGATAGCCAGTTGATGGCTCCTCAAATGGCGACGAGGGTGATGACAGGCACCACCGTTTAGTCGCTCATTAATGAATGTCCCAACGAGGAGATCCTCGCGGCAAGGTTGACCGAGCACGCCGCCCAGGTAGTTTTCTCCTCTTTGTTTACTTAGAGATTTTTCTTCTAAGCTTTCATCATTCTTTTGATACTCATTCGGGGCCTCTTTTTTTGTAGCTTTTGGCATACGGCGGGTATTTCCACA